>JANHFX010027834.1:36311-49696 GCA_027560015.1 Chloroceryle amazona
AGGGCACATTGCTGTGCCATGGAGAACTTGTTGTCTGCCAGGACTCCCAAGTCCTTCTCCACAGGGCTGCTCTCCAGCGGATCCCCTCCCAGTCTGGACTGGTATATGTATTTAAGTACTGGTATATACATTTAAGGAGCTGTTTTCTGAGCTTCAAAGGCAGGAAGCTGGCATGGAAAGATCAACTGACCAGGCTCCTAAGGACCATGTAGGATGCACCAAGCAAAATAATGGAAACAGGAACCAGGTAGGGACTGAAAACACCCCAGATCCCTCATCATGCTGGTGACTGAAACAGACAAGCTCAGTTCAGAAAGTCAGAAGACTTTGCAAGTAGCAAAACCCAGGGCCCTGATACAGCAGGAAGATTCAGAAGGAACTCAGACAACAGAGCTATAGTGCCCTATCTAAACTGTTACGCGTATGATAGAGCACGTGCAAGCGCACGTCACATGCATTTCCAGCGCATGTGTATGGACACACATGCCTCCCCAGGAAAACACATGCTGTTTCCTACTTCCATGCTATTCACAGCAACCTACCTCCCTGAAACACGTGGCAAATATAGTTCCCATATGGGGCACATCTTCCATTCACAGCTGTGAGGGACATGTTTGAAAACACTGTGTCTTTTTGAAGGTCTACAGATAAATTAAGCAGCCCTGCTGCTGCTGCTGCTGCGTTACTTCACTGCAAAGAAAAAAGGCTGTGAAGTTCCACCTGTAATCCAATATAGTGCCCTAGCAACAGCATCACATGAGCTTACGTTTTGTAAGGTTATCCTTCGTGGCTTTTTGCAAATGGCAGCTTGCAGATAAAAATATGTTGTGGTCTGCTAAACTTCCAGGCGCTTCGATAAGAACATGTGTGAAGGAAAAGCTGTTTGCTGAATTCCTGACCACAACTGCATGAAGGCTCTTGGCAAAAATGACAGTAATAAATGATTGGAATTATATTCTGGAGACTAACAAATAAATTAATAACCCAGACATGTCTGTATATAAAGGCTCTGCAAAAAAAACTGCTTTGCTGCAGTATTTGTCCTGGCTGGATCTTAATCCCTCTGTCTTGAGTGGCCACCTCGCACCACCCACGTTCTGCTGGCGTTCATGTGCCTGTTCACGGTGGCACCAAATCCAGGATATTCCTGTGCCATAGGCTTTTCACAACCATTTCAGCTGTATTCATTTTTTATCATCTGATTTGACAAAACAGAAGTTCTTGGCTTGGATTCATAATGTCATTAGTTATATCCTCCTGGTATCTTCTTTCAGAAAATCAACATGTGAAATATTTTCCTTAAATACTCCCTGGCAGTAAAGCTAGCTGTTTAGTAAAACCATCTGTAACCCCTGCTAAAGAATGCCTTGCTTCCCAGAACAATCTTTTTATTTACCATAGTGCCTCGAGCAAATGCTGTCCTCATTCTCGCGGGGTAATTGTTGGAGTCTCATATTTTGCACACCTAAATCATGCCAACACGTACTGGCACTACCGAGACCCCAGCAATGGAAGGCACTGCAGTTTAAAACATGTGCCCATGCATTTAGCAACAGATGGCTCATTTCGTGGGAAATTAATGATTTCAATCCTTGAGTTACTAAAAATGTAGCAAACAGACATTTAAATGTTAGAGTATCCATTCTTTTACTTTACCTGGGACTATTCCGTAGATCTCTTCTGCTATTCTGGCAGCCTCTTTTCTGTTGCCTTTAACAATATAGAAATGGGTCAGCAAAGCCAAGGAAATCTTAATCAAAAGCTTGAAGCAAAACAAAGCAAAAATGGCAAAATAAATGTTAGTGAAAGCATGGAGGATAGAACTGCCCTCCATTTTCGTTTGCTCTTCGAATAGTTTCTCAGGTCAGCTAAGTTGCACCGAGCTATTCTTGGTATCATGTGTCATCTATTTTAAACCTTACAGAACCTGCTGTTCCTCAGTTACCAGAAATACATTCTGGTTTTATTTGGTGTGGGCTATCTGACTCTAAATAACAATAGCAAGGATAAGAAGAGTTTGAATATCCCACGCTATATAGGAAACAGAAAATCCTTTCTGGACCCACACGAAGTAGAATTAACATTCATACAGATGCGCTCCATACCACCTGAAAGCCTCTGCATCCACATCAGATTTATTCTTTGATGCAGCAGTTCCCTTTCCAAAGGTAAAGCTGCAGAAATTGTTCAGACGTGCTGCACAAAGAACACTTTCCTGACTTCCCTGCCTTGCTAACAGGCCTTGCTGGTACTCAGATACACAACAAAGGCAAGCATATCAAAGGAAAGCATTATCATGAAAGAATCTGAACTAAAAGCACATATTTTCAATGCCAGGTCTAAGAAGTCAAAGTTATTTCAGGAGGGGAAAGAATATATTGGGAGTATGTGATGAGAAACACATGGCAACATCCCGGTATTTTCCATTGCTCAGGGATAACGAACGGTGACCATCAATGTGTCTTGCAAACAACACCTTACTGTCTTGAAAGGATGGAAATATTCCTTCCAATAGCCACTGCTGATCGAAAGGTACAATATTTGAAGCTGAAGAAGATACACCCTTTCCTTAACTGCCTTTTTTCTTTTTGAAGGCACAACTTCCATAGCAAACAGAGCATTTTTTGTGCACATAATTAATTGAATCTACGTAGAATACTCCATCTCCTTTGCATTTAAACTTTTCTTGATTTCTATTTTCCTATATGCACAGCAGGAGACCTCTTTCTTTCTTTGAATTCCCTCCTTGCTCAGCTCCTCTCACCCTTTAATTTACAGACCTGTCAAGGGAAAGAGCAGAATGACTCTGGTCTCTCAGAGAGCCCAAGGAGATGGTGGATATGCAGAAAGGAATTTTACAGCAGATTATTTCCCTGGGCATTTTAGATGAAATTTGTTTAGTAGCAATAGAGGTGCATTGGTACCTTGCTGTCTTTGACACCCTGGCCTGCCAGGTGCACTAGAATGCTGTATAAAGCTATAGAAAATACGTGTGGACAGACTGAAAACAAAAACAACCCCAAGCAATTTTTTTAAATTTTCAAGTGAATGGGTTTTTTTTCCTAAAATTCTGAATGAAATTGAGATATGACAGTTTACCAATAACTTGACACCTTACATAAGTATTAGGTTTACTTTTCTTTCCACAGTAATATACCAGTAAACTAAAATACCCATGAGCCAAAAGAGGAAAATTGCCTCTTTTTAGTCCCTTTAATAGTGTTTGCCACAGGACGAGGCAGTTGAAGACACAGATTACAGGGCAAAAGAAGTTCAGTTAAGGAATCAGAGAAAAACAGTGAAGTTTGCTCAGCTGGGGAACAAGAAGGAGAAATTAGCAAAGGTGGACCAAGAAAAGGGATGAACAGTTAGCCCTAGAAAATTATGGAATAGGTAATAAACAGAGATACAAAACATTCCTAGAGATGATGAAAACATTCCTCCTGAAGCTATAGGAATAGAAAAAAATATAAAGAATAGAATATGGGATGCAGAGAGACAGGTAAAAAAAAATAGAGAGAAGAGAGGAGAAGAGAAGAGAGGAGATGGTTACAAAGAAAAGGTTGGCCTAAATGATGAAGAAATCTCTCTCATGTAGCATCATGAAACTGGCACTCAGTGGGATGTAAGCAAGAAGGAACAGCAGCCTTTGAAGACCAAAGACCAGACCTTTGCAACCAAAGGATGTCAATTAATCTTCTTTCACAATCGGCCTGCCAGATAGTGGGTAGAATTGTACAAGAGAAGCAGCTGCAAATCAAGTGATTGCCGCTGAAATTCTTCTATCCCCAAAGGAAGTTGAAATTCCAACAATACTGAAGAGTTCTCCAGGAAGTCTAAAAAATCATGAGGATGTTTGGGCACTTGAGAGCAGTCTCAGGAATGTGACTCTTCCAGGAGGACAAGCTCCATTTGTGTAGTAGCAAAATCACCCTCCTGGCTCCAGAAGGCATCTACAGATTTTCAGTTACACGATGGAGTCAGTTGGGAAAGGCTCCTGTCATCTCTTAATCTGCTTGTAGTCTACAAGAACACCAGGAAAATTACTGCGGTGGCTTGAGAGAAGTCATCAGGGGAAGGTGGATGAACACATGGCGGGCAGCACTGGGTAGTCAGGTAAGCTGTAGCAAGGTCTGGTGCGGTCACTCAGAAACATCTCTTCTTTCTGAAACTAAAAGGTGGGCGATACAGCGTAGGCATGAGAGCAGACAGAGCACAGCTGAAGAGTAATGACGATGCAGAAACAAGAATGGCACCTTTCCTCTTGCACTCTTTCGGGCATCGTTAGTTGAATCGGATGGATTCTGCAACTCCATTGCTTGCCTGAATGAGTCAGCCTTCTGTCTTAGAAACACATCTCTGAAAACTCCTGCAAGCTGCCCAAACTACCCCATGAATATCTCTAGCTTACAACCAGAGTAATTACTCAATTGTTGAATCAAAATACCCAGAAAATATATTAATCCTTCAGTAAAATTGTCACGGGATGGTGAATGAAGTTGCCTAGTTAGTGCCTTCAAAGAAGTGGAAAGATAATATTTCTATATCCTTAGCTTAAGAACACGCAAAGAATCATCACAAAAGAAGATGCAGCCCGGCTTAGAAGACAAACTAATTTTCACTTGGAGACATCTTAAATTTATCCAAGTGAGAAAAGGCAGATGGGACTTGAAGAATTTGGCAAGGAAATAAAGATTGGAGGGATACTTTTCAGAAAGGAATTAAGAGGGTTCTTGGTCTATTGGACACTCTTTAAATTACAGCACTGTATTTCTAATGCAAGTTTGAATATCAAATGCAGTCAGTCAAAGTAATACAACTGGGGGAAAAAAGGGAGAGGGAAACCCTTTATCTTGAAAGGAAGACATCAAAACAAAGAGGTACAGAGCGCCTAGTTATTTATTTTCTATCAGTTTTATCTAATCAATGACACTACTCCCCATACAAGCCTTGCCTCATTTGCATCCTAAGGTCAGCACACCTACAACACTCCTGCTTTTAAAACAGAGTGCACAGAGTGACTCACCAGTTGCTCTCAGACAAGCAGACGTGGGATACTTCTCACCTCTCTGCCACCATTGCACCCCTAAGGTCTGGTGATCTCAACTCCTGCTGCTACCCGGGCAGGGAGACAGCAAATTCCACCAGGCAGTTCCTTTCCCCCGGCCGCTTCCAATGCCCGTGCTGGCAGGGGACGGTCCCTTCTCTCCATCAGCCCCCCCACTCAAACAACCAGCTCAAAGACCTAGCACGTGCTGGACAGCCCTCTCAGGGGTGGCTGCAGGTCAGTGGGTCCCACACCAGTACCCTCTCCGGTTATGCCAACGCTGAAGCGAGTCAGACCCTGAAAACACCCCAGTCTTCCTCTTAAGTTCACAAGAAAAATGCCAAATTTCGGTCCAATGGTAAATTCAGGTGTATAACCACATCTTGCCTTTAGTTCTGTTCCCTTAACAAAAAATATCCACCTTCTGTCGGACTATGGCAACGCTCAAGGAATACGGAAAAACTGAGGAAGTCAACAAACTACTGAGTGTCACAAAAAATGTACAGCAAATATGATGAGAGGAGTTTAATGACAGCAAATCAAACACTTAAAATATTATTTTTTTTAATTAAAAAAGGTTGCAAAACCGTTTTCTTTTGAGATTGATGTTCTGGTATCTACACAAAGTCTCTATTTTACTGGAGCATAAAAAAAATGCAGTTTTACAATTGTTTATAAGCATATAAGGAAAAAAAAAAAGACTAGTAAAGAGAAATAAATAACAAAAGGGGAAAAATATCTTTATTTTAAAAAGATGCCGAAAAACTTGACCACAAAAATAAGTCCATTAGAGTGTATTTACCTTCTCCTAGCTCTACCCAATACAATCTGAAAGATGAATCTTAACATTCATACCTTGGATACTCGCTCTGGTTTAGAGCACAAAGATCCACACACTGCCCACAGCTTTACTCCCAGTCTGCATGGAATGTACTGGAAACACAACTTCTCCTTGTGCCTGCAGGATGGAATTTCAGTGCAGATCAACAGTCCCTTCTATGAAAGGGGGGGGCTTTTGATAGAGAAGGTTTTGGGAGTTCCCTCCTCCTCCTCCACGCAGGAGGCTCCGCTCTATTCAAGACATAATTCAGCATCACCATCTCTTTGGTAACCTTTCCCTAGTGTTTCACAATTAAATGTTCCCTAGAAGCACGATGCAAACATTTTAGCTTTTCAAGCTATTTCATTCATTTCCAAACACAATTGTTATCTCAGTTCAATTTTATCAGCAGTATTCTCATTAATGTATTTAAAATGTTCCATTTTACCCACTGATGCTTTTTAAAGGTGTCAGTGGTCCAGGGACATCACCCCTCATCCACTGCACAAGGCCAGCAGGTGAATCAGTTCCACCAAGAGCTACGTGTAAGACAGGCTGCATTACTTGATAAATTTCTGTGGCAGCTTGTGTAAAATATTTTTAAAGACCATCTTTCTGTTAAGAAGCCCAGCCACCAGTGATGAGAAGCAGCAGTGTGGAGTCTATGTCTCTATTTATCTCTGCATATTAATGACAAATAGCCATTCTTTCTGGAAAGGTGAATAAACTTCTGGATAAACCGTAACTTCATCTTGTAAGAAAGACAGTAACAAGGTATTATTATGTTATTCAAAAGTACATAATGTTTCACAAAAAAATAAACCAAGTATTTTTAATAGATCCTCACAATCCTACTGCCAATTGATTAGTGTTTGTAGACGTGGCAGGAAAGCAAAGAGAAATAAACCAGCATCAACAAAATATTAATTGTATATATATGAAACATTTCCCTGGAATGATAATCAGGATTTTAAAAAGCCATTAGAAACTTCCACGTTTGGGAAAAAAAACAAATAATAAAAGGCATCCTCACTTTGAAAAGTAAAGTATTAGGATTTCTACATAACCTGCATGGCACCATGGTAGCTGACCTTCCCTTCTCAGGCAGAGCTGGAAAAACCCAGGTTGCAATACAGTGCAGATCCTATGTTACATATCAAAGGCTGAAAATTCCAGTCAAAGAAAAGAGACTTTGGATATGGCATTTATTTCACACTACCTTTCTGTGTGTCATGTAAACATGTTTAATGAGTTATCCAACCTCAGACCTGGGATTCTGTCCCAAGATTTCATCTCCAGACGCTGCCTGACGGGTGCCTCTGATGTGCTCTAGGTGCAGTCACACGCTGTCCCTCCCAGAGATGGGCTGAAATGCCCTTTTGGCCATAAGTAAGGGAAGGAGAATTGATAGGAAACAAACAAGTGGGAGGTGAGAAGGGAGAGTAAGCAAGCAAGCACAGTGGTGCTTGTTAAGCCCTTCGAAGGTTTCTCTCTCGTGCACATGCCCACGTGTTATTTCACACTTTGGCAGAGTCTGCTGGAGGAGTTTTCAGGCCTAGGCTGTTTCTGAAGGCTGTATTACCTCTAAATAATATGATTTCTTCACTTAGGTACTTAAAAAAAAATAACAATGCCAGAAGTTTACATCACTTTCACACATGTAAGTGAACAGGACAAATTTAGCACCTTTAAAAAGATAAAAAAAAAATCATTATGCAGCTTTCATTTGGCAACAGGATCATTCAGTTCTGACTGGGGGAGCATTTCCAAGCAGCAACGCTGTGCAGGCAGAACACTGTCACTGGTAGAACTAAGTCTCTCAAATTTCCATGGTAATAGACTTCAAAACTAATTTCAAGTGCCATTTCCCTCTTAGAAGAGGTGTGTTTTGCTGGGCTTTTAAATGAAGATTCTTAAATAACTCTCCTTAAAAATAAGGAATTAGCAGAGACTGCTGTAAGTTAAAGATGTTTGTTTTGCTCTCCCAAATACCACTGGAATTTACAGTCACTTTCTGTAATATCCAAGTTGTCAAGGAAAAAAATCTTGTATTTTTGTCTCAAAGGCTTTTAACACATGTAACAGCCCCCATGTTCTCCTCACAGATTTAAGTGCAAAAGTGATGTCCAGAAATTAGCACGAATCCAAAACTAAATTAAAACATCACTCTAAATTGAGGTAGCACATTTAACGAAGTTTCTTTCCAAGAACTTCAAAAAGAAACTGAAGAATTCTAAAAGTCATGTCTCTCTCAACAAGGAATAAAAGCTTTAGTGTCCAATGTGTTCTTTTCTTGACATCTGAGCATTTTAGGAGCTTGGAAGTTCTTCTTTAACTCTTTCTCTTTTTGCCCCAAAAATACTGTTTAGTCCATGCACCTTTAGGTCCTGTGGCATCTATTGCAACATCAATAATGGAATCTGGAGTCATCCACCTCAGAAAAGCCAAGAACAGGAAGTTCAGAACCGCAAAAAGAGCAAAGATATACCCAGTCACTGGGCCACAGTGAGACATGAGTCTGTGAAGTCGCTCATCCATTGGCAAAACCACTTCATCTGCGACCCTGTCATACACCTAAATGGAGAAGAAACAGAAAGTAACATCTTAAAACAACATTGCTTCCACCTGAAAAATCAGCCATGCAAAATAAAATAGCTATTCCTAATTACCAGATGGGACAAATATTACCCCAGAAAAGCTTTGTAGATTTTAAGTGCTGACTTTTAAGTAGTGTTCTGGAAATTCCATTAATTTCTTTAATGAGAAAAAGGAAAAGTTCTATTTGTTTGACAGACCTCAAGCGTATTTCATTAACTAGAAAGGCTGCATAAGTTGTCTCTTCAGTAACATTACACATGTAGGGTTCAGGTTTTGGTAATTAACTGAATGGGTTCTAATCTCATATTCACACCACTCATGCGAGTTCATGTTCAGCCTCTCCCTAATTTCCAACACAAAAACAGGTCAAGTCATACACGAGTTGGAAGTCTCCCAAATCTCTGTATTTGAGCAATCATACTATGATACTGATTTTTATTTAAAGAAACACTATTAATTCTTAGTAAAATTCTTAAAATTCAATGAATGTGAAAAGCAAACTCGTGGTACTAGTGACTTAATATGCATACTAACCACAACCACTAAAAATAACGATAGCAAAAACAAAGTAGTCCTGTCTTTCAAAGAACAGAAGCATAAGTACCCACTACACACAACTCAAAAAAGGTTTTAGTTTGTTTGTTTAATAAAGGGCTATATAGGAAGCTATAGGAAAATACAGTCTAAATCTGACTACTATAAAACCTTTGCAATTGAAATATTGCTTGCAGTTACAAAATCATAAAATGAATTGCAGTGGCGGTGCTTAAAAATGATAAAATAAACTGGTTGTGCCTGCTACTCGAAGAAGATGTGCAAGAGCTAGAGATCTGAGCACACAACAATGTAATCAGGAGGCACACGAGTCAGCTGCTCTCTTGCCTAAAACATGGGGGCTGAAGAAACCACACATCTCCAAGGGCATGTATAACATTATTGCAGTTAACATTCTTCACTACTGGCAGAGTTTTTACGCTGAAGTGAAGCTCTAATTCTGAAATACAGTATCAAGAGTGTGATTGTTTATTTTTATTATGGCCATAGTTTATGTAAATTCAGCTATGTTCAGCCTACTGGCATTAAACTGCCTCTCATCATGCACTTGCTAGCACACGGCACACTAAAGTTTGCCACCAACTCCACCTTTTCCCTTTCATACATCTCATACAGCAGGTGTTCCAGTTATGCCAGAAGAGTTATTTAATGTGAAGACTGGAAAAAATATATGAGTAGAAACATAACTCAAGATCTAGACTGTTCTTTAGAATATTTATGGCATATTAAAAATGCAAATAGAAAAAAAAACAATCAATCTAGAGATTCATTTGTTTTGGGAAGAAAAATAAAGTATTTTTTGAGCATTTTTAAAGCATGTATGTTTGAGAGGAAACACATTGAAAAATTACACTGAAAAAATAATGTAGAAATGTACATAGAAAATGTGCATAGTAATGTTTCAAAGAAGCAGCTGTTTCAGAAATGTACTTTAGGAGAATTTAAAAGAAGTGGTCATACATACTTTCTCAGTTCTCTCTGCTACATTCCTCCATGTATAAAACGTCTTTACTTTATTATGAACAGCTTCTGGAGATGGCAGTACCCCTGATCTGAGCTGGGTAATAGCTTTTTCTAATCCATCACACAAAGATTTCACGGAGGGTTCACATAAGATAATGAGATTTTCTGGAAGCACCTCAGGAATCCCACCAACTCTTGTACTCACCACCTGTGAAAAGAAAAGAAACCAAACCAGGAGAAATAGCACATATACTGCATGACAATAAAATCAAGTGATGACTCTGCTATTAATCCATTTAGATACAGCACTTAAGAAGAATAGAAAAAAAACACAGTAAGGGGTTGCCATGAAGGCAGAGACTGCTCTGGGAATTTTGCCTGTATGTGAACTAAAGGTCTAGGCCTTAGAAAAGAGCTAGCAGAGCAGAAAACCTTGAACAATGTTCTGGGTGATCCTTGGTAGCATGATAGAGCAGAAGACTTGGTCTAATGAGTAGTTTTTGAGCCATTGTTCCTACAGGTATTTATCCCAGTACGTAACTAATTCTGGGTAAGTAGATTTTGCACTTTAAAATCAATTAAAATAAAATAAATAAAATAAATTTTGCACGATTAAAGCAAATGCTACAAACACATCTCATTTAATCATTCATTTGTTTGAACTGGACATATGCACTCTAGGTAGTCGAGATGGAGGGGTTTGCTGCTTTGGTTTTACCTGTAAACCACAGCTGGCTGCTTCCACAATTGCCATGCAAAAGGCCTCAGTGAGAGAAGTGTTGAGAAAAATGTGTCCCTGGACTAAAACATTTCTAACATCCTGGTGTTCCAAGGCTCCTAGAAGACGTACTCTGCAAATAAGAAAAAAATAAAAACAAATAAATAAGAGAAACACTAGAATTGACTGAAGTAATGCTGCATGGTGCTACTCATACTCTGAAAAATGTACCAACAGCTCATACTTACACAGCCAGAGAAGGAACACTGACACCTTTGTTCCACTTTCTCTATTTTTTATCAGCAATGAAGACATAGAAGACTCTGCTTCTTAATTTCACACTAAAAGAACTTCAGAAAATAAGGCAGGGGCAGAAGTTGCTCTGTTTGTTTTAATGGCAACTACCTTCAAAACATTGCTACTGAGCTTTCTAGCTCTGTAAAATAACATGGCTTCGTGTAGTTAAAAATTAAGAGTTGCCCTTCCTTTGTTTAGATCTATTATCAGGATTTTCAATGTGAGGTCTGATCAATCTCAAAGTCTGGTGGGAAAGAGGATACAATTATTTTACAGGACCTATTATTTTGAAGAGATACTGGAAAAGATAAAAGGGGCAAATTATACTAACAAATTTATGAGAGGAATCACTGACTGAAGTACAGAATGGGCAACAGAAAGTAGAGAAAAGGAAATGGAGAATTAAGTACCTTGGCCTTGCCACATAAAACTGGTTTTGAACAAGAAAACCCCAGAGAAATACACAAATGCCTATGCCATGAGAGAAATATTTTGGGAATGCAGTGGCACAAGGGAACACGTTTGAAGTATCACAAGAACACATATTAGATAAGCACTACCCTAAGTGTTTCATACTGAAATAATGAAATAAATTACAGCAGCCACCCTCACAAGCAGCAGTGACACAAACCATCTGACACCTTACACCATTCAGTAACAGGGGATCCAAGCACTAGAGTTTTCAGAGAGGAATGGGATCAATTTATGTCTAAGCCAGCTTTTCTGACTAGAGTGAAGGTTCATGCAGTGTTTATTTACAGCAATTTGCTTGCAGGATCACAATCCATCTCCATAAGTCTTCAGTCAGTGCGTGGTTTACCTGCCTTACTTTCAAAAGTTCTCATCTTCTCCAGCCTTAAGTTCTGGGGATTTGTTTGGAAGGACTGAGACAAGCAGACAAAAGCCTTCCCTGAAGCAGACTGAAGGGTCACAGACACGCAGGGAACAAACCTGTCATGTAGCTGGTATCTTTCACGGACTTCCTCCAGGATAATTCGTTTTGGTCCTTCTCCACCAACTAAGAAATGCAACTCTGGGTATTTCTGACAGAGCTTGGGAATTATACCGCTAAGCAAATCTATACCTAGGGGCAGAAAGGTTAAGGGAAGCCGTTATGGTATTTGATTTTAGAGCTATCAGGATATAAGCTGCTGCCATAACTCTACAAAAGACAAGAGAAAAAAAACCTTTTGAGAACAGTTACAGTGCCACACTCAAAATGCTTTAAAAAAAGACAACTTATCATCTATTAGGAGACAAATATAAGATAAATAATTAAATCACTGTTGCTTGATTATATAAAAAGAAAGCTAAAACATTTCTATGGAATATACAGATTAGGGCCTAAATCACATCCCCCCCCACACCAAATCCTCCATTCCCCAAATTTAACTTTTTAATACCTTCCGTATTACCAAAGAAATACACCTCTGACCCCAGCACGTGCAGGGAAACGCACAGTTCTCCTCGAATACACCGACACCAACGCTCCGAATCGCTCCCTGACTGAAATCCAGGCCATACCGCAGAGCACAAGTGGCATCTAACCAAGAGCTTTCTCACTGCGCCGAAACAAACTCACGTTTCATCCCTCATTACCTTTTCTGTAAACAAGTCTGCTGACAACAACGATTGTTACTGCACTGTCATCCCTCCTCGACGGGTCCGGCGTGAAGTCAGTGGGATCAACGGCGTTGGGAATGACGGAGACTATGCGAGGGTCCAAAGCCGCTCGCAACACCGTGTTCTCCTTGCTCGTGTAGGAGACGCAGATAATGTGGTTGGTATCGCACAGTGACACCGTCAGAAGTTTGTTGGTAAGCACCGAGCTGACGTCCGCAAACCCAAAGAGAGAGTGGTCCGTGAACACTGTCCGCAGCCCCATGGTCTTGGCGTGGAAGAGGGCGTCGTGGGCCATGGCAGAGAAGGAGCTGTGGGCGTGCACGATGGTGACCCTCTCCCGCACAAATATGGACCTGAGCAAGGGCAAGCTGTGGAAGAGCGTGGTCGCCGTGGACTGGTTGTACATTACCTTCAGGGGCAAGTAGTAGACTTTGAGCCCGTTGGTGAGGTAGCGGACACCCTTCCGACAGCCATAGGCGTGGGTGACCACCAGAACCTTGTGGCCCCGTTCGATGAGGCACTGAGACAGCTGGTACACGTGGCTCTCCACGCCCCCCATGTTGGGGTAGAAGAAGTCCGACACCATGCAGACGTTGTGAGCCCCCCATGATGGGCCCCTGGACGCCATTCCGGGCCCGCTCCTGCTGGGAGAACCACAAGGTGACATCACTCGCCGGGGACCACCAGCGACGACCTCCAGCCCGCTCAACACCGCCGTTCCCGATCATCCCTCCCGCACAGGCCTCGCTGGGGGAACGCGCACC
>JANHFX010027835.1:0-136255 GCA_027560015.1 Chloroceryle amazona
GGGCCCTGCCCGGCGAAAGGGAACGCCCTGAGCTCCAATGCTGCCGCTCCTCTCCCGCCTGATGTCGCCAAGATCTGAGATCGAGTTCCCTTCCTGTAACTGCGAAAATCTGAACTAGCACCCGGATCCCCTCTATTTTGGCACAGAAAGCCTATGACCAAACGAAGAAACGCATTCTGTGTATACTGGGACAACTGCTAATAACCAGCAATTATTTATTGTTTGGTTTGGTTTTTTTTTGTGGTTGTTGTTGTTTGTTTGTTTTTTTCCATGTGGCACATGGAAATAGGCTTCTGTAAGCACCTTGCTGTCAGGAATGGAAATGAAAACATCCAGACATCTTTACTGATACCAAATCTTTCAGTCTTTGAACAGTGGCTCTCTGATACCATTTACCTATATCATATTTTTATGCTGGGGAAATGAGATATCTTATGGTGGAAATATTTATCTGATGGATGATGACAAACATCCGTGTTGCACATTCACAAATACTTTACTTCTGGGTTAGCCTGCATCGTGCCAGCACAATCCTCCTCTGCAGAGGCAAAGAAAACTCAGGTCCCTGCAATCTGAGTTTTGTATCAGTGTCACCTTTGTGAAGGGTCTTTGGAGTTTGTCCTTAACATTCTTCATTTTAAAGCAACTACCACTTTAAAATATGTAGAAGAAAAGTTTTGGGACATTGAAATAGAAATCTGAGTATGGTTCAAAAGCCATATGTGGGGAGAGGGACATTGTTTATCACGACTTCATCTGTCAACATCTAATTCAGGAACTAGGATTGTACGAGATTTTATAAGAACAATTGAACTAATTTAGAGAGTGCCAGGATGCACAGAGAAAATGACTGTTAATATGACTGGAAACAGTCTATAGATAGTTTAAATTTTATAGAGATAGATTAATCTCTTTTTCTTTCTTTTTTTTTTTAATTTTCCATTTCTCAGATCCACCTCCAACGTCCTTGCAACTACAGTGCCATAGCCCATTCCCAGCATCTTCACATGCAAGAAGAAAAGGATGTTACTTTCCTCTATCAAATGCTAATTCAATTCACCTGCCGTGTTCTACTCCCTTTCACTGACATGTCATGAATAGGGTAGGAGTTTCTTCAAAATAAAGTTCTTTTAGTAAAAAATGCCATATATGTAATTTCTGTCATTTGAAAATTGCTTAGGTTGATAAGGATTTCAGGAGAAAAGGTTATTTTGCATCTTACATAGAATAAAACTAGCTGACTGTTCCATGAATTGAAGCTGACATGGAACAGGTTGGAAACATCTGTTTTGATACACTTATCTGGTAATGTATGGCTGTCAAAAGCCTTGGGTTTTCAAAACTGCTTTGCAGATTTAGCATAATTCGTCATGGATTTAAAAGTACTTTTAAAATTACCTTGGCAGTTTGTGACATTTGCATTTCTACCTTTGTATGTTTTATGTAATATGTGACTGAATTATATTCACTTTCTAGATCAGAACTCCAAATTTTCAAAGGATAAGTAGCACTTCTCAGCATGAACATACTGAGAAACGAGACAAAAATTAATATTGAATAGCTTGAAATGTCAGTCTTCTGAGTGAGAAACGTGGATACAATTGCAGTTTAATTGCTTCTACCTTGTGCAGAAGAACAGAACCAAACAGAAATTATTTATCTCAAACAAAATGTAAGGGGCAAGTTGGAGCACTTTCTTATATGTGAAATGCACATCAGTGAAGTGAAAAGGCACATTCACTGTTTGGTGTTGGTTTTGGCGGTTACACTGAATCTAGGCTTTCTTGGGTCATCTCAACAAAATTTTGCAACTGTTATGACTTGCAAGCAGCATGTAATCTTTAAAACTGAATGGGAATACTAACTTATAAAACATATAATTGAAGACTTTAAGGTTTATAAACCTTAAAACATTATATGGGATCATTTAAAATTGCCACTATCATCTAGACAAGATGAGAATCCGAAGATGATTCTCTTGAGACTCAGCATTTAAAATAGAGATACGGGTATTTTCCAGGCATTTCCCCACAGGTTATTCTGCTACAACGAATAGCTGACCTAGGGCTGGGTTGTGGTTAGTATTTGTGAAGCATCTTGATCATATTTTATGGAGATTAAATCCTGTGTGATTCTCTGACTTGGTAATGAAAAACATCTCTGAATTTGATATTCTTTGTTATCCAACATCTCTGGAGATGTAAATGCACTGTAACTGAAACTAACAGCCAGGTGCCAAGCAGACCTGTTCTGGAGCCAGCTTGATGCGCAGCAGAGTGGTAGATCTCAGCATACAGGGGTTTTCCTGAGGCTTCCCTTTGGTGGTGAAACACTGGTGGAGTGGAGACACCTGAAAGGGTTGTCAAGTATAGGAACAGGCTGCCCAGGGAAGTGGTGGAGTCACCATCACTGAAAGTATTTAAAAGATGTATAGATGTGTGGCTGAGGTACATGGTTTAGTGGTGATCTGGCAGTGATGGATTAGTGGCTGGACTTGGTCTTAAAGGTTTCTTCCAAACAAAATGATTCTACTCTGTCAGAACCTGCATATGGTTTCTGTTATTTCGAGTGACAATGAAAAATCATAGTGCTTTTTCACTAATTGCCCTTGAACAGTCTGCCAAGCTAATTAAAGGGGACTAGGACAGTATTTATTCTGTTTTATCAGAGCAGCTTCTGATGGGATATTACTTGCTTATATTCAGTCACCCAAAAGCTAGCCATTGAGTCTCAGGATACTTCTCTAGGTTTTCACACAGGACCCACTCCACCGCATTATCCAAGACTTCAGGTGACAGAGGTAAGTGGGATGAACACATAGTGGGGTCACTTTCTCTCTACTATTCACAGCAGAAGCCAACTCAACTAGCTAGTTTTTGAGAAAGTTCACGGTAGTGAAAAATCCCTCCAAATCCAGATGGCCATACTTAGGTAATAGGGAAGTTCAGATGTAAAAAGTCTTAATCTAGTCTTAATAAAGCTTGATCTTGACTTTGAAACTAAAAATGAGAATTCAGTTTTTCTAACTCTGTTCTTCCCCCTAAATTCTTTCACTTGAGAATGTTATTTCATAAGAAATGACTGAGGAAGGAAACCTTTCCTAACCTTTATGACTAGCAGGTCTGCTTGTCAGAAACATAGTTGAGATAATCTGGAGCAAAAGGCAATGCACAAACACCTAAAGACACACAAAAAGTCATAATCTCCTCAACACTAGGCTGTAATGAAAAAAAATAACACTTTAAGTTTTATCAGGTAACTTGTATATACAACACTAGAAACCAGGGAGTCTGGAATTTTGCCATATAGGTGCTATTGCATTAAGCATTGAAGCTTAATTATGTGCTTACCACCTTAACTAACATTTTTCTCTTCATTGATACAGAGTAAGGAGCACCAGCTATTAATGCACAAGCATATCTTCCATTTCATAAATCAGCTTCTTGATGACAGCCTCTTCTTATGCAGGTATCTGTTTATTGTAATATAGGTTTTGCACAGCTCAACCATTAAACACAACAAATGAAGCACAATAAAAACTGACACAAATTAAACAAATTGCAGCATATATTCTGCCTTCACCTTCTTATGAACTAATGTCTGCAGTTCCTGATTAATGCTTGCTGGCATCTTGTGCATTGCAAATTTATGTCAGTTTAGCATTTCAGTGACTAAGATGCTTTATAAGTCAATTAAAAATTCAATAAAAAATTTCATCATTTCTCTTTCAGTTCCTTGCAGATGTATGTGTGAGAAATTCAGAAGTGCTCACATTTAAAAAGGAGAGAAAAATGCATGTAGACACTCTAAACCCATCCCCATATTTTCTATCAATGTACATTATTAGGATTTAGAATTTCTTAGAGCTGCTGTTCTTTTATCTACAAATCTGAATGCTATTTTCACTTGGATTTATTACTAATACTGAAACAAAGTTGCAGTCTCAAAATGTGGCCATGTTCTAAGACAGGAGACCCTTCATTCTCCCAAAGAGTCACTTCTCTGCTGTGAGAATGCAAATACTTGTTTCTGATGTGTTTTCAGCCCAACAGCTGAGAGCAAATCTTTCCAAATGTGAATCAATATCACACTTTGAAATAACATGCCTGACCCTACTTTGAGTACAAGGCTGGGCAAGATGACCTCCTGAGGTTCCTTCTAACCCTAATTATGCTATGAGTCTAACAATTCATTAGAGTTGTGAACTCCTGATATATATTTCAATCAAATTTAATCCAGTTTAGGAAAAAAACTTTGAAACAAACATCAGTTATTTTAGGCACCCAAACAGATCCATATTGCCTGAGACAGGAAGCCATATGCTCAGTGGCAATTTACATATTCCCTAGAATTTTTTCATCACTTAACAATAGTGAAACAGTAATAGAGGGTGAGATCCATTTTATTGTATGTTACATAAAATAAGTCACTTTTTGGGAGTTTCTCTTGGTCAAATTTAAGAGAGTCTAATACACACATCTTATATTGGACAATGAACTGTTAGCCACCTAGCAAAAATAAAGCAGGTTCCAACACACATTTAATAACAGTTTAATTGATATGTTATATTTTAATTTTGCATATATCTCATAACTTAGCATATTACCAGCAGGTGAGTACTGAACTGAGAATTCAGTACTGACACCTTGTAGCCCCCAACTCAGAAATAATTGCTAAACAATGACTCCTGAAGCAGGCCTTGTTTCAGGACTTGATCCAAAGCCTCATGAAGGTGGCAGAAATAGCACCACTAGCTTCACTTGTCTGAATCATGCTTTTACAGTGATAGCCACAAAAAGGATGTCTTAAGTATCGCAACACTTCAATTTATCCCACCAAACTCCCCAGAATCTAGAGCCCTGAATAGATGCATGGATTCTCTACACATTTTAAGAGGAGATACATAAGGATGTATCTTCTACACAGGACAAGAAGTCAATGAAAACCTTTCAGTAGAATTATCCTCTCTTTTTTTTTTTTTTTTTTTCCCCAAGGATGAGCGATCAAAACATTTCCAGTGTCTAAAACTTTGTTTAATTAACCACAAAAAAAAACAGGCAAAGAGGACATGAGAAAGAATGGTGCTCTTGAATGACTAATACAATACTTATTTCAATCAACACTGACCCAGAATAGCATTAGAAACCACTGTCAGCATAAGAGAAAATTGACAGAAATACCTGAAGCACAAAACTGTGCACTGAAATTTTATATATTTACCTCCAGATCTGCATTCACTCCAAAGTCCATACCCTGTGGACTTACCACTAAACACTATGAAATGCAGTACTAATACAAGTTCCAAATTGTACTTCAAGAGGAAAAACCCTCTTTGTTGTACACAACCCTCTGTTGTACACAAACAGTGACAATTTTATCATCTGGGGCAGATTGAAAGATCAGCTTAACTCGCTAGACCAGCTACTGCACTTTAAAATGCCACAATAATTGTCATTTTAAACAAAAGGTAAATGCCACACATATATAAGACTAATGCAAATGCAAATCTTGGTGACAGAGATTCATCCTTTAAAAATTTCACTAACAAGGACAGTTTGTACCTGTTTGTGTAGGTAGAATAACAAGCCACATAGGTTTCAATTAACTGAGCATTTCATATTCTCTTTTGTTAAAGAGGTAGTAGATGGCAGCATAGAGGAAAACTGCTGTCTGTGTTTCAGATAAAAGAAAGATGAAGCTGGCTCATTCCCCAGGATCAAATGGGGAATCTTGGTGCACAAAGCCTCTCACATGGAAAGTGGGGACAGGGAATAGCAAGACAGGAGGCTGCTGCACTGGTGCTGGCTGGGAGACTCTAGGGAAGAAAACAGAGTTCATCTAAAGTAGGACAGAGATCTACAGTGCAGACTCAGATGATCCACTGAAAATTTCCTAGAAGCCCAGAACATTGCTGGAACAGGCTGCAAGGAAATAATTCATCCTGCAGAGGTGCTGTTTAAAGCAGAAGGAGATGGTTTTCTTTGTAAGATTTTCTGCCCCACCCAGCTGATGTAAGTTTCTAAGCTAGCAATTTTTTGCGATCATTCCAATAAAGTATGGCTTGAGAGAGTAAAAGTCTGTAGGGAAGACAGTGGGACAGGTCCAGTGTAAGGTACTGACCAAACTGTCATCCTGCCATGGCACTGCCAGAAGCAGCAGGTCTGCAGGTAATCCTCAAGTTAAAAAAGACATTCCTGGGAAAGAGAGATTGATGCCCTATCCTCAAACTAAGTGACTTACAGTGCACTGAGGGACAGTGCACAGAAAGGTGGTTTTGTTTTACTGCTTCTCTCTCCTCCCCCTTTTTTTTGAAAGATAAAGGAAGAAAGAAGGAACGTTGTCATGACCTAATTGCACAGAGGTCATCAACAAAGGTCTTTGAGTACCCGTGGGACAAAAGTAATTTTCTTCTAAGTGAATGATCAAAAAGCAAAAAAATGGGATTTTTGTCCAATGCAGAGGCATCTAGTAGGGCTGGGAGAAGCAGTTAGCCATGGAGAAGCAGAGACAGAACCTGCTTCAGGGAAGGAAAACAAGCCTTCCAAAATGCTTACAGAGCATGTGAGAAGAAGCAGGAAGATGCTGGGGTACCAAAGGGACACAGCCGTGCTAAGCAGCCGACACTGCTGAAACAAAACAACAAAATAGGCAATATCAGTAGTGAGTCTTTTCAAGACCCATAGCATCACTTCCCTCTGTTGTGGCATGGCTGGGAGAAAGAAATGGCTGATAAACCTTCCCCCAGAGTGCACTTTTGAGAAGCAACATAGAGTGGTTACTATTTCACGCAGATGAGGGTCCTGAAATGCAAGTGAAAAATGAATGTGGGTTGTCCATGACCAGGAATGTACCTGGGTACGAGTATGCCCAGGAAGGAAAAACAAGTGTTAGATTACCTGGTGCCAGTACTAAGTAGGCCAGGTTTATCATGTCTGCATCTGAGTGCAGTTTAATTTTGGGAAGGAGAAAGATGAATATGCCTGTTGTCTTGGCCTAGACACACACAACACAATGCAAAAGCAATAGGACATGGAGCATGCCTGAACTGAAACCCAGGAAGAAGACCTCAATATGAATAAAGAACATGCTGTTATGGGGAGGGCTCAGCTAAATTACAAGAAAAGCCTTGCATCAACCTTTAGCAATCTAGATCAGTGTGAAAAAAACCCAAAACAGATTGGCCAATTCAATGAAGTCTAGAAAGAAACTTCTGGCCAATTAAAAAAATGGTCTTTTTGTTTGTTTTGTAGTTCACTACAGGTGAGGTTGGATTTTAGCAAGCTTTCTGATACATTTCAGTACAAATTTGTCAGCCAGGAACAGAACTACTAAAAATAAATCTTTATAGATGTACTGAAAAAACCCCAACCAACTAAATTCTACTTATGAAATTTAACTATGTATCTACAGTTGGAAAATTCACCTTCTGAAAGGTTTTCTTCTGGGGTAAATTCCAGTTCATGAGGTACAGTTTGTCACCTCAAGAATATGATGCAGAAACAAAACTGCAAAGAGGAAAGACAAACAGAATGTCAATTCTGCTTAGGCAGAAAGATGCAAAGGCCCTTTTGAGTCCTTCTTTCCATAACAACAGCTAAGGCATTGTAGAATATGTGGAACTATAATATTCATAAAAATGGACCGCTTACAGCAAGAGTTGAAATCCTTGACAACTCCATCTGTTTAGCATTTCTGAAAATCAGTTCTATGATATGCTCTATTTGCTAAAAACTAATCAGGAAAAGATAAATATTAGTGTTTTTTTGAAGTTCGGTGATGAAAGAAATGAACATAGAAGGATCACAGCTGAAATGGTTCAGGAACTGCAGTCATAACTTCCCTATCATATTGACATGTTTGGACTTTTTTTTAAACTGCAGCAAATTTGTATTGCAGTTATGAAGTACAATTCACCAGAATTACCCCAAGAATAACTTAAATTTGAGTAGTACTGTACAGCCATTAGAAGTTGGCTACATAAATAAGTTTATTAGGTATTATTACAGTCAAAAGACTTTTTTCACCTTTTAAAAATTCATATTTCTTTCTATCACATGTTCTTCAATAATTTAATAAAGTATTAAAATTTAAGGTTGTACAAGCTTATTATCTAGAATTTACCCTGTATTTTGAATGGGACATCATAATAAGACAGCTCAATTTCACATATATAGCCCTACTTTCCTAAATAAAATTTGCAGATTTTGGAAGGAAATAGAACATCCAATTAAAAAATAATAATCAGAACATAGAAAAGGCAACCACATGTAGTCTATTTAATGTTTATACTCTGTAAATTCAACTACAAAGACTTTTTTGTGATGTCAATAAATAGGGATGAGAGGTAACTCAGTATGAATGTGGTTTGTGAACCTTGTAGAAGTTCCACAAATAAAGGAATAAGATTTTAAATAATAGAGAGTGTGACATGTTGTAAACTGAATGTGGAGGTGGAATCATGAGAGAAAAAAAAAGTGTTATTAATTCAAATTAGATGGTCTGATATACTTGTTTCAGCACTATTTTCTACTTTATAATTCCTAGAAAACAACCAAAAAACACTAACAACATATATGCAACATCCTTCTTCCTGAAAACTAGACACAATACATAGAACAAATCTAATTTCATGCCAATTTTATCAGCTATAACGAGCAAAAGCTGAACAAGCAGTCTGATCTTTCAGATAATGCATCAGTCCTGAGTTCATTCCCTTGGCAATCACACCAGGTTTACTCTGTACACCAACCTCCACCTCTCTTTGCTTGATAACATTTTGTCAGTGGAGTCTGTTTAGTTTGGACAATATGTGAGAGGAGTGATTACCGTGTTTAAACCACTTGCAGAGCAGTGCTGTAATGAAGGACTAACTCTGAGATAGCACTAGATACAACTAATAGAACATTATGATCAAACTATCTATTTGAAATTCTATAATTTATTATTTATTAATGCTACAATGATATCAAATTAACAAGTTAGCAAAAAATAATTAAAATGTGTTCTCAATGTACAGAAGAACTAGAAATAATTTTGTCATGACTGTTGAAATAGTTGAAAATCAAGGAAGTGTTTATTTTTCAAAGACAGGACATATGAATAAAAGTTCAATGATCCACAGTGATTGGATGAATTTTAGCTGAAAAATACGACCAAAAGCCTAAACCAAAAATAGAAGAAGACAAACTCCCAAGACGTTTGCTTACTACATCATCAGAATTCAGGGGCAACAAAGTTGTATGTTATGTATATTATTGTCCTCTTCCTTAACTTCATACGCATTTGAGAATCAAGTATCTTCAATTTTCTTGTTGGAGCTACTAATCTGACCAGTAATTTCCTGGAACCATCTTAAAATCTTTATGATTTGTCACTTCATGACCCTAAAATTGCTTGCAATCTGAGGATCAGGAATGGCTGCTCTTCTTAGATCCGTGATCGGGAAGATGCAAGTGCTACTGGCAGCCTAGGAATGAAGTGCTAAAGCAGAACAAAGCCATTGCTTTTCTTCTAAAGATTACAGTATGACAGATCATGAAATACTGCACGGTGTTTAATTAATTTAACAGTTCCTTGCAATACAACACTAAGCTGTCACACAAAATCTGAATAGGACACATTAGAGAAAGAATTAAAGAAATTGTGCTAGAAATGTGAGAATAATTGCTTTCATTATGCTCATTCTGCTGTAAACTGGAACCCTCCCCACCCCCCAAACACACAGAATATGTAGATTGTTTGGAAAAAACATACCTATTAGCTCCTTATTTCTGACATCTAAGGCCATGTTTCGTAAAGCTGTAGCAACTGCACATACCACCCGGTCATTGTCTATTCGAAGCAGTTCCACCAGGATTGGCAATCCTTTTTCTTTGCGGACAGCAGCACGGATGTACACCGACCACTGTAAAGACACATGGGAGAGGGTGAAGAAGAAAGTAAGAAATCCAGTACAGAAAGTGATGTGTCTGAGGTAATAACAGATACAGAGTGAGGGGTAACAGAAGCATGTAGATGCAAACTCAAAAAAGGGGAAATAATTGCCTTTATGGTGCTAGACAACCACTTGATTTGGAAATCTGCACTAATTTTTTATGGTGGCATAAAAATTAGGTGATGAATTGACTTTACTCCTAGCACATCTGGTTACATTTTTATAACCCAAGTCTGCAAACCACTTGCTTTATATCAGCATTTCCTATGCATCATCTAATGATGCTTGTTCACTGTGGAACCAGCAATATTTATATTATAAAACATGTTTAAGATGTCCAAATATTTATTTGTTATTACCATAAGAACTATTAATTCTAAAACCTTGAAAACTCTGTTATAGTTTCTCTTGTGATTGTGCACTTGTTCAGAAGGAAAAATGAGGGCAACTATATGCCTGGTTTTGGCACCTTAGTGATCCTAACCAGAAGGCTATTGTATGTGAAGAAGTTAGGGAGTCACCTAAGAATTGACCTGAAGAAGGAACAGTCCTGTGCTGTGCTGCATGCACCACGTGGGTACAGGCACATTTGTGCTCCTTGTACTGACAGTTGAAAGTAATTTACTGGAGCAGAGCTTCTCCCTCCTTTAAGTGCCATGGCATGGATGCTTATCCTGCCATCACACCTGGAAGGTGAAGACAATATTCTGGATGTCCTTAGCCTTTGAAATATTTCAAATATTTCAGAGATTAGAATTTTCAGATCACAATGAGCTTTTTTTGTAACAAACTTTCCTTAAAGCAGTTAGATCACACCTTAAAGAACAGATACATCATAACAGTGTTCCTCCATAAACAAGGAGTAAAAACAAATTCCATGAAAAAAACAGTAGAAAAAGGCCAGCACACTTACTGTCAGCAGGATATGTTTAGCTTCTGTGTATGGCCTCTACTTACACAGTTGAAGTGCTCACTTTAAAAGCTAGCATCTACTTATACTATAGACAGGTGTCCTGAATAGCAAAAGCCAGAATATATTTTATAAGAATAACAGATAGGGAGACAGCCGAGGGCTGCAATGTTGCAATATCTGGAGCACAAATTCATTCCAAGTGATGTCATTTAGGGGAAATTGGGAAAAGGGAAATGAAACCAGCATTTAAAGAATATTATATTATTGTTTCTCATCTGCAGTAACTATGCATAACAAAAGGCACATGTCTGGACTCTGGTGTAGACAAAAGTGGTAATAGTTACGATAAGCTTTCAAGACAGATGAATGGAACATGGCATCACTGAGAACAGTAATGTAGTATTCCTAAAACATAAACGTGCCATCATTTACTGTAGTAAAGCAAAATAGTTCTTAGGTGAGAGAAGCGGTAGAAGGATTCTCAACTGATCTTATTCTGTGCTCTCTCCTTCAGTCTCCTCTCTAAAACCAGTGTCTATGATGACCATTAGATAAAAAATGAAAACACATCTTAAGGATCAACAAGTTTAATAGAAAGTGTCTACTGAAAAATAATTTCTTTCAATACCTTGATTTTAATGAGATATTAAATATAAAGAATGGTATCAAATCACCAAATAAATCTTTCTAAGCTTCCTGGTTTAATAAACATGAATCAGTGGAGGTGGATTTTTTAAAAAAGCTGGTTTGTGTCTATTCAATACCAGAGAGAATCTAAAATGATTTTACAGATTATTGACTGTATTTTAAAAAAAATCCATATTAAAACCTCAGTAAACAGTTTTCCTTTGATTATTTTTAGTTGGCTGCCAAGGGAAAACACGAGCACCAGTTTTATTAAACTCAGGTTTAAACCACACTTCTTGGGTTGCAGTATTTTCATCATCCATTCAGAAGCACAAGTTTAAAACAAAAAATTAAGAAATGTGTTTTTTTAACCCTAGGGAGAGCAGATGCTGTAGAAGAAATACTGAAATAACCCAGTATGAAAAAAAGAGAAAATATAACCCTCCTTACTAAATAACTGTTATTTAGCAAAACTTCAGCATCTGTAATGAACCAATTAATTTGATCACAATGGTAAAAAATACAGCTCCAAAGTTTTCATAGGGGAGAAATCCAGATCTGATGTTTTACAGACACACATATGCATAGACATGCATAAAACAATGGGAGAAAACAATGTGCAAAACCTCTCGTCTCCCCTGTGCATTCCTCTCCCCCTCCCCCAGTTCTCCTTTTCCAGAGGATGTCATCTGCTTTGGGATAAGCTCACAGACTCCTCAGTGTGTGATTTGCTATCATTTCATCTGTGTCTTCAAGTCATGCACCTTAGGCAAAAAGACAGAAATGTCTATTAATTGTTTCAACAGTCTCTGGAGAACTTTCCATGTGGAAAGTGGTAAGAACTGTCTGCGTCTCTTTTCTTAAACTGCCAATTAGGACAAATCTCTGCACGCAATTATGCTTTGCTGTGAGGATTTTAGGAACACTCAGATTGAGATGCCTCAAAACAGCTATGTTATTCTTGCAGAGAATGGAAAAACTGACTCGCTCTTGCATATATTGATCCTTTTGTTTGCCTAAAGCCATTGTGAAACACAACTGCAATTCCACATTGCAGGTCAATTGCTAATATGAGCTCAGTGAAGTATGAAAGAAAAGAGTTGAAAAATACCAAAAAATAAGAGAGACAAAGGGTTTGTTGCCAATCAGTAGGTAAATGAGGCACTCTACCAATGTACTTAATCAGCCTGTTACCTCACAAATCAGTGGCGGTGTCAGTGATCAAATAATTGTTCAGTTTGTAAAGAGAAAGGGTTCTTGTGGGAACAGCAAACATTTTAGAGGGAACAAGGAAACAAAAATAAAATAATTATTGTTGCATCAGATCATGGCTAAATTAACAGGGACAAGCAGAGGAACGGTGCATGAATACTCTTTACAGGTAATTGAATTTAAAGCTCATAGCTGCTATACATCACTTTGAAGGTATGTAGCACAGCTCTATGTCCACTTTCATTAGTAGTTCCCTTTTTATTTTTGTCATAGTAATTATGCTGGAAAATTATTTTTCAGTTTGTCACAGTTATTATTATAAAGGACTCTTTCCACAGCTGAATGCTGCTAGGGATTAAGATTACATTAGGCTGAAACTCAACAAAAGAGTAATTAATCTAGATAAAACTTAATTTATTTTTTTTTTCCAGAAAAAATTGAAAAGCATTTAGGCAGTTAACTCCTTCTCCATAATATCCAATCTAAACTCCCCCCCCCCCCACCCCGCGCGACTTCAGGCCATTTTGCTGACACCCACCTCACTACAACCTCCTTTCAGGTAGTTGTAGGGAGCATTG
This sequence comes from Chloroceryle amazona, assembly GCA_027560015.1. Taxonomy (NCBI): domain Eukaryota; kingdom Metazoa; phylum Chordata; class Aves; order Coraciiformes; family Cerylidae; genus Chloroceryle; species Chloroceryle amazona. Next base: position 13,265 of record JANHFX010027835.1, read on the forward strand.
TAGGGAGCAGTAAGGTCTTCCCTCAACTTCCTCTTTTTTCTGGCAGAATAATTTCTTGGTTATTTTAAATGTTGCCATTGATGATTACATGATGTACTACTATAAGCAGTCTTCTCCATCCTGTCACGTAAGGTTTCATAATATAATACTTCAGAGAAAATGAATGTAACTCCTTTCACTGTAATCCAAAAAGCTTTCTCCTGGAACAACCTGATGAAACTCCAAAGGGTTAATATGTAAATACAGCAATCAGAAAAGCCTGACAAGGAACTCATGATATGTCCTTGCCTGATAAGAGGAAGATTGATAACCTAGATGTCTGCTGCTTTAGGCAATAATTATTCATTATCTGTGTCTGGATGGTGGAGGAGCTTGAAAGTCTTTTCATACTACTCTTTGAAGTAGCTGTATTGACCTTGTGACTGAATCAGTCCCTTTTATGTTTTCAGTTTCCTTATCTAATAATTTACTTAATGGAATTCTTGCTCCCATGAAAGTCATTTTTTCTAGGATGGAATTAAAAAAAATAAATGTAGTTGCTTGCCTAAGGAACAAAGACAGAGATCTCATCCAGCTATCTCAAGAGATCAGACCAATGACCCACAAATCCCATTCACATAGGAATTGTTGGGGGTCAAAAGCAGAGACATTTAGTTGTCTAACCAAAGAGCCTTATCATTCCCTGCTGAGTATGATCAAACATGGAAATTAAAGGAAAGGTGGGAGAAAGAGCTAGCCAAGGAATGCTATGGCCTCATGAAATTGCAAGACATAAACAGAACAGCGCTTGCTCTGGATTTTAAGACCAAGGAGAAATAAGGAGAGAGGTGCAGCAGCCACCTTGGAGTTCCAGAGGGTAGACTTTGACCTGTTTAGGGGACTGGTTGACAAAGTCCCTTGGGAGGCTGTCCTGAAGAGCAAAGGAGTCCAGGGAGGCTGGACATTCTTCAAGAAGGAAGTCTTAGAGGCACAGGAGAAGGCTATCCCAATGTGATGAAAGATGAGTCAGTGGGAAAGAAGACTAGCCTGACTGAACAGAGGGCTTTGGCTGGAACTCAGGCAAAACAGTAGAGAAAATTAAAAGGGCCAAAGCCCAACTAGAAGTTAGTCTGGCTACTGCTGTAAAAGGCAATATTTTTTTTTCTATAAATATATTAAGGAAGGAAGACTAAAAGGCTAAAAGAAGACTAAAGGAAGGCTAAGGAAGACTAAAAGACTAAAAGATGAAAAAGGAAGACTAAAGAGAATCTCTATAATCTATTGGATGCAGTGGGAAACACAGTGACCAAGGATGAGGAAAGGCTGAGGTACCAAATGCCTTCTTTGCCTCAGTCTTTAACAGTAATACCAGTTGTCCTCTGAATGCCCAGGCCCCCAAGCTGGAAAACAGGGATGGGGAGCAGAATGAAGCTCCCATAATACAGGGGGAAACAGTTAGCAACCTGTTGCACCACTCAGACACACATGTGTCTGGGGCTGGATGGGATCCACTCAAGGGTGCTGAGGGAGCTGACAGAAGTGCTCACCAAGATACTTTCCATCATTTTTCAGAAATCCTGGGTAGCTGGGAAGGTCTTAGTTGACTGGAGGTTAGCAAATGTGCTGCTAGTCTACAGAGAGGGCCAGAAGGTGGATCTGGAGTACTACAGGCCTGTCAGCCTGACCTCACTGCCAGGGCAGGTTATGGAGCAGATCATCTTGAGTGCCATCACATGACATGTATGGGACAACTAGGTGATCAGAACAAGTCAGCATGGGTTTATGAAAAGCAAGTCCTGCTTTACTAACCTGATCTCCTTCTGTGACAAGGTAGCCTACTCAACAGATGAGGGAAAGGCTGTGGATGTTGTCTACCTAGACTTCAGCAAATCATTTGACACCATCTCCCACAGCATTCTCCTGGAGAAACTGGCTGCTCATGGCTTAGACAGGTACACTCTTCACTGGATAAAAATCTGGTTTGATGGCTGGGCCCAAAGGGTTTTAGTGAATGGAGTTAAATCTAGTTGGTAGCCGGTCATAAGTGGTGTTCTTCAGGGGTCAGCACTGGGACCTGTTCTGTTTAATATCTTTATCAATGACCTGGATGAGGAGATCAAATGCTTCCTCAGTAAGTTTACAGATGACATCAAGTTAGGCAGAAGTGTCTATTGGCTTGAGAGTAGAAGGCTCTTCAGAGGAACCTGAGCAGTCTGGATCAATGGACTGAGACCAATGGTATGAGGCTTAATGAGGCCAAGTGCCAGGTCCTGCACTTGGATCACAACAACTCCAGGCAATATTACAGGTTTGGGGAAGAGTGGCTGGAAAGCTGCCTGGCAGAGAAGGACCTGGGGGTGCTGGTCAACAGGTGTCTGACCATGAGCCAGCAGTGTGCACAGGTGGCCAAGAAGGCCAAGAGCATCCTGGCCTGTGTCGGAAATAATATGGTCAGCAGAAGAAGGGAAGAGATCATCACCTTGTACTTGGCACTGGTGAGGCCACATCTCAAGAAGTTCAGTTTTGGGACCCTCACTACAAGAAGGACATTGAGTTGCACGAGTGGGTCCTGAAAAGGGCATCAAAACTGGTGAGGAGTATAGAGTATATGTCTTATGAGGAGTGGCTGAGAGAACTGGGGTTGTTTAGTCTGGAGGAGGTGGGGGGGAGATCTTGTTGCATTCTACAAAGCATTCTACCTTAAAGGATGTTGTAACAAGGTGGGTGTTGCTCTATTTTCCCAAGTACTAGCTACTAAGCAGAAAAGGAAACATCCTCACATAGTGCCAGGGGACGATTAGGTTGGCTATTAGGAAAAATTTATTCACTGAAAGGTTTGTCAAGCACTGGAAAAGCCTGCCCATGGATGTGGTTGAGTCACCATCCCCAGAGATATTTTAAAGACCCACAGATGTGGTGCTGAAGAGCATGGGTTAGTGGTGGACTTGGCACAATTAGGTTAATGGTTGGACTCAGTGATATTAAAGGTCTTTTCCAACCTGAACAATTCTATGATTCCTGATTCTATTTCTGCAAAGCCTTGAGCCCTCTCTGCTTCAGGTTAGAAATGTGGGATTTGTATCATATCTTTATTCAAGCTTCATCATAGATTTTAGTCAAGCCAATTTCCTTGAAAATCAATGAAGTAAAAGCTTTGGAGTTTGCAATAGTTACAATAAAGATATTGGTTAACAACTAAGCCTCCACAGGTCTTTCAAAAAAAGATGAGTCTTTCCTCATTATATTAAACCTGCAGAAATATCTTCTCTGCTACAGAGGGCCGTATGTCAAAACAGGACTATGGCCTGCCACTAAATCAAGGTACACAACTTCATGAATAACACTTTCAGAACACACAATGTGGATTGTGGAAGAACTGACAGAAGTAGAAAAGATAGAGAAGGGACATCAGCCTCTTGCCACGTGAAGGGCAAGTCAACAGATCATGGTGAAAGATGTTCCTGACAGGCTTTGTTTTGACACTGTCAGTACTCCAGTTTTAGCATCATTTTTTTTTGTCTTTACTCTTTCAGCACAGTACATCAAAACCTCCTGGTGTGGAGAGGTCTATGGACACATGTACACTGCTCTTCTAGGCTTCTGAGGCATAAAAACATGACTCCTCTTTGATGATATGCTTTAACCTCAATAGCTTGCTGCATTTCTTCTCCATTCTTTGCTACTCTTCTTTAAAATCAAGCTTAAATTAAAAGCAAGGGAAAAAAAAGGAAAGACCAACTTCTTAATTATCCCTGGACTGATTGTCTAGAGTTGTGCTGTCAGACCGAGATCAATGATCACATCTGACAACTTCAAGTGAAGGTTTATGCTTGACTAAGGGGAAATAAAAGTTAGTAGAGGATTTTATTTGCAGAATGATCATTTTTCTCCATTACCTTATAGGAAGGTGTCACAGAGACAGAGTGCACACAAGACACTGAAGAGTACTGAAAAGGTCAAAAAAATGTTTACTTAAAGATAGTTGAAATATTTCCCAGAAGCTTAACTGAACTGCAGCACCCTTTTTATCCCAGTGGACTCTGATTTTATAGGCAGAAGCTAGACCCTAATATACATTTTAGTGATCTATATCAGATCTACATCAGTTCCCACAGAGAAAATTCCTCTTTTTATTATTATTTTTTTTTTTTCCATTTCAGCTGCTCAGGGACATGATTTACTGGTGGATATGGCAGTGCTAGGTTAATGGTTGGACTTGATGATATTAAAGGTCTTTTCCAACCTGAACAATTCTGTGAATTAACACAGACACTGAGAAAAATGAAACTGGCCATCCTGTCATTAAAGCAGATGAAGGAAGTTTGTGAAACCTGAAAAGAACCTGGGACAGAATACTCGGCACACAGAAGGGACTAAGCAAGGCCTGGAGCAGGTGTGCTACCTGTTCTAATGTAAGCCACTGTTCTGCCAACAGAAATAGAGTAGGTCTTGTTTCCTGGTGATAAAAGATATGTATTACCTGTGTAAGATATTTTAAAATGAAACAGGATCATATGATGAAGAAAATATTTTTAAGGATTTGACAAAACTGACAAAATTCTACTTGCTGTGACAACACTGTGTTTTTAACTACATGCAGTAGAAAAGATAATAATGACCAGAGGCAATGGGAAGAAACTGAAACAAAGGAGGTTTGCAGGATATCAGGAAATGCTATTTCACTCTGAGTGTGAATGAGCACTGGCACAGAGGGACTTTCCAGAGAGGTTGTGACATCTCCATCCCTGAAGACATTCACAAAACCATCTATACATGGTCCCAGGCAACTGGCTCTAGGTAAAACCCTTTTTGAATAGGGTGCTGGACCAGATCATCTCCAGAGGTCTCTTCTGTGGTTGTATGAGTTGACAACAACAGGTATTGGAGAAATGCCTCTGGCAGATAAACTGACATCAGCCTAAATTAAGCTGTCAGGTCCATATAGCCAACATAGTAATACACAGATAATCCAGTATCTCCTTTCTTGCTGAGGGGTAAATTGTGTTCAGAAGGGACATAACCTTGGATTCTTGACATTGTTAACTCTGCAACATTTTGCATATAACTTTTTACATGCTCAGTAGATTTAATGTATTAATAGCCTACTGACCAAGCTAAAAACCAAAAAGAATTTGCCAATCTTATTCCCATCATCTAAGGAAAAATACTGCTGTCAGACTACGTATAAAAAGATCTATGAAAATTTCCTTTTGCAGGATGAATCTTGTCACTTTATAACTTATAATATTTTTAGTCCAAGGTATTAAAACAAATAATGACTTCAGGCTTATAGCAAGAGAAATTTCTTAATAAGTAGGCATCTTCAGAATACAGCTGAGTAAGCAAACCTCCTAATTTTATTTGTGCATTTTTGCAAATTTAGTCAAATCCAGATTAAGTGCCAAAGAAAACTATCAGAGCTCCCAATGACAATTGATACCCAATGGGAAGAGTCTGCACTGCTCCTAAAGGCATGTCTCAAGCTTAACTTGCTCAGGGAAAACTCCAGCTAAGCTTGATGAGAAATGTATTTGCCTAGATCCTTATTTCATATAACTAAGTAGATTTAAAATAAAAATTTATATTAAGTATAATCAGAAAAGTCCAATTTTTGAAAAAAAAAACCCAAACATTGGAGTGGCATTTAAAGAAAGCAAAACCAAAGCCAATGGCTATCCTTTTTATGTGTTGCTCCTTCTTCCTGTGTCATAGAATCATAGAATGTTAGGGGTTGGAAGGAACCTTTGGAGATCATTGAGTTCAACCACCTGCCAGAGCCGGACCATAGAATGTAGGTTACACAAGGTGTCTTGAAAGTCTCCAGAGAAGGAGTCTCCACAACCTCTCTGGGGAGCCCATAACAGTGCTCTGTGACCCTTACAGTAAAGAAGTTCTTCCTCATGTTGAGGTGGACCTTCCTGTGCTCTAACTTGCATCCATTGCCCCTTGTCCTGTCACAGGGCACAAGTGAAAAGAGGTTGCCCCTTTCTTCTTGACACCCACCCTCATATATTTATGCACATTAATTAGATCCCCTCTCAGTCTTCTCCAGCCTAAAGAGCCCCAGGTGTCTCAGCCTTTCCTCATAAGGCAGGTGTTCCAGTCCCTTAATCATCCGCATAGCCCTCTGTTGGACTCTTTCCAGCAGATCCCTGTCTCTCTTGAACTGGGGAGCCCAGAACTGAATGCAGTACCCCAGGTGAGGTCTCACTAGGGCAGAGTAGAAGGGGAGGAGGACCTCCCTTGATTTGCTGGACACACTCTTCTTAACACATGCCAGGATACCATTGGCTTTCTTGGCCACAAGGGCACATTGCTGTCCCATAGATAACTTGTCCACCAGGACTCCTAGGTCCTTCTCCATGGAGCTGCTCTCTAGCAGATTGCCTCCTAACCTGTACTGGTGCAGTTTATTACTCCTTCCCAGGTGCAGGACTCTGCACTTATTCTTATTGAACCTCATTAGGTTCCTCTTTGTCCAGCTCTTCAGTCTGTCCAAATCATGCTGAATGGCCACACAGCCTTCAGGTGTATAAGCCAAATCTCCCAGTTTTGTATCATGAACAAACTTGTGGAGAAGACACTCTGTCCCATCATCAAGGTCACTGATGAAGATGCTGAACAGGACTGGGCCCAGCACTGATCCCTGGGGGACTCCACTAGTTACAGCTCTCCAGATGGACTTGGCACCATTGATTACCACTCTTTGGGCTCTACTATGTAGCCAGTTCTTAATCCATTTCACTGTCCTTCTACCTCACACTTCCTGAGCTTGCTCATGAGGATGTTATGGGAAACTGTGCCTTGCTAAGGTCAAGGTAGACTACATCCACCAGTCTCCCATTCAGTCTCCAATGCATCTACCCATTCAGACACAATATCATAGAATGCTATCAGATTAGTAGGAAGTTTAGGATACAGTGAGATTACCCTAGTTATGATCTGATAAACATAAATATTTTGGTGAAAATATTTGGAGAAAATATTGTGGGTATCAGTGACTCCCCTCAAACAGAAACACATCCAGCCCCAGGCAGCAGATGAGTTCTGCAGAAAGATGTAGGCACATGCATGTACAGCATTGCCAATCTGACCTTTAGGCTGTTGACCACTGTCAGGAGGGGTTACTGCCAGTATCAGAGGCCACTGTGCAAAACAGTAGTCAGACCTTAAACAAAGTGGTGTTCTGGTACTGATGTGGAAAACTTCAGTTTGTCAAATCTTTATTATATATTACATATTTCGGCTGTCTTGATATACATTATTCCAGAAAGGCCATTCATATTTTGCATAGGTGCATCAAGAAGTACATGACTGAAAAAAGGAGAGATCTGGGAAGATACACGTGTACTTTCCATGAAAGAAATGAGTTTCCTTTTTTCAAATGCCAATACCAGTGTCTTCCATATGTAACAACGTCTTGGTGCAGAAGGACAAGATGAACAAAATTCCATATTCATCTGAAACAGCCTCTTTGAAAATTATTTCTGCTTTGTCCATAAACTGTCAATCTCTTCTTCAGAACCAGAATATGCATCAAAGTCAATATACACAGATGTGATCTATCCCAGGTTAAATTTTTGCATTGAAAATGTCCTTCCTTACAGTTCAGACCAGTATCTTGGTGTTTTGGGCAACTTTCATTTGCACCTGTTAATGTATTTGTTACAATACGCTCCTTTTTTTTTTGATTCATTATAGATTGTCTTGGTTCTAATATTAATTTCACAGACTAATATCGTATTAGTCATTGTAAAAAAGAGAAGTTTACTTTGCAGATGGGTAATATATGGCAAGACTTGGGTCCAAAGTTTTCTATCTTGACACAGAAAAATTATATGCGATTATATGTATGTCACACTTCTTTCTTTTTTGTTAGTATTTGGCTTTAGAACGAATTCCTGCAATTGAAACAGTGATAAAAATGTCCTGCAGATTAAGATTTATTATGTGCATGTGTTAATTTTATGTGTATGTATCAGTGAGAAACTATATTCCCTGAAATAATGAAAACTTGCAGCCTCTCTCAGCTATTAATCCTTAAAGCTACATCTGCTGCTTTCTTTTTGTGTTTGAATTTTTCAAAAGCCATCCGAGGGATTTAGACACATATCATCTGTTAATTTTAGCGGCAGACACTTATCTAAATCCCCTACACAATTTTATTTTATTTTATGTTTTTAATTATTCAGGCTTCCGTTTATCTGCTTACTTTCAGTTCATAATGGCATTGGCTAAGTACTGCCTGTGTTAAAAGTGTTACCACTTGGTCACCAAAGAAGATTAGACAGCTTGACACCAAGGAACTAAAAGGGTGGAAACATCTAGGAAAGAATTATGCAAGTATATCAACTGCACTGTACTTTATTTCCAGAAGAGAATGTATCTTTGGAAGTGTGTGAGCATGCCTCATGGGCTGGATGCCTCATATATTCTGGGATTCTTCTGGCATTAAAATAATGCTAATTGTGAAAAAATGCTACATTTATATCACTATTAATATTGATAGAAATATTACTTATTTTCATGCAGTTTGCTCCTTTTCTCTCTCAGTCTATCATAAAGCTCTTCTTGAAAGATTTCAAGGAAAAAAAAATATTTCCCATTCTTTACACAATTCCACTTTCTTAAAAATCTCCCCGTGGAATAACCTCTTCTTTTAAGAGTTTTCTATCTTTTACTTCAATAATTTTATACCCATAAGAGTGCAACAGTGGAAAAGAGAGGTCAAAAGGTTGAAACATCAGTCCTTACATAATCCCCAAAGAGGATTAGTCCCCTCAGAAAAACGGCTAGTATGATATGTGAAATTAAGGATGTTCATTCTGTGTCTGCACATCACTTGGAATGGCACTTTAGAGAAAAATAGAGCAACACAAGAAAAATCGAGCTTTTCCCATGGTATCAGTGCAGATAATATTAAAGTTCTAATCAGTGTTTCTAACCCAGCACTTGCCAATGTGCTCTTTGGAGCCTTCCTTCCTTTCCCTGTGCACTTCTGCCAACTAAAGGATGATGGGTACACAGATTTATTAGAAATAGGAGAAGGGACACGACTTGGATTTTAACACTCCTATTAGTCCTGGCAAATACACATGCATTGTTTTCTCATTTAGACAAAGGCTACACCCATTCCCAGATGGATAAAACACACATCCTGTTTCTGTGCCAAGATTACATAATATGATATGGTCTGCAATATGAGAATAATAAAAGTATAATGATTCTCAGGCACAGTGCATATGTAGCACTTCTTAGGGCAAAAATCACTACGCAGATACGTTGTTACTCATTCTATTTGTCACTGAATGCAATAGTCAAAAGACATTTTAAATGTTTGGTGAAACACAGAGCTCAACATGCCTCTGAAGATCTAGTGAATGTGACAATTCAACTCTAATAATGTTTTTTTTTGGGGGGGTAGCAAGCACATTATTACCATCAGGGACAATATTTCAAAATAAATGGCTAATTAAATTGGTATTCACATATCACATATGAATGCCCAACTGCTTAAAACCCAACAGGATACCTTCTTATACAGAACTTCAGTAATCGTGTTTCCCCATACATGTGTGTTTTCATAGTAAATGAGAAAAATTCCCACTGAAAGTTAACTTAAAATCCATTCATTATATTTATACAGTAAGATTAGGTAATTGGTACTTTCATAAAATCAAATCAGCTGACATTCGGGAAAGCAATTAAGGAATTGCCCTACAAAGAAAACCAGGCTCACCTGTTACCTTGAATTTTACTGAATTGTTCTTAATTTAGAAATATTTTTGAAATTTAATAACTGTTTTGTTATTTCTTTTTCTCAACTCAGTGCAAATAATACAAGAGACAATGTCAACCAGTTTCTGCAATGACAAAACGATATGGTTTAATTTCATTGTCACTGGTGATATTTTTGGTTCATTTTCATGGCTCTGTCTCACAGATACATAAAGAAGCCATTTCCCCTCATTTCGAAATTGTTTTCCAGTGGAAACTTTTCACACTTCACTCGACCATCGTGATTTTCAGTGCTGTATGACAACTTTTGCTATGATATGACCATCTGTATCAATTCAGAGGACTTAAAATACTATCTCAAATTTGACTGCAGACAGTTCTGTGAAAACAGAAGGTTATTGTACTACCAGGAGCATTTAGATACATTTATATCAATGATTTGCTATCATCTGTAGGGGGTTTTCCAAACTCAAAAAGAAATGTGTATTGGGTTAATATTCCTACCTTCCAACTCCCAGCAGCCAAGTTCTGCAGTGCCCCTGCTGCCCCCTCCAGTGTGTCAGGATTTGAGCACTCAGAAAGAAGTGTGAGGTAGGGTTTAACTATTGAAGGGTGCCACAGCATCTGGATTCCTTTGGGTGGTTCTGCACAGTCTGGGAGAGGTCCTACACCATCCCACTGTTGGAAAGTAAAAATCAGATTGCCATCAAGATACAGTGAAACACTTGAAAATTGCCTCAGTTGAAGCTATAACATCTATGTGTGTGTGTGCATGAAGGCATCTGCCCACAGCAGCCATTCTCTAATTTAGCCTATTGTGATCCTTCATAGAAAAAACAAATTTCTTACTCAATACTCCTTACAGAAGAGCTATAGCATTGGCAGAAATCACAGTGTTTTAGCTAGCTGATATAACAAAACCAGTTTTCACTGCATTTATTCTTTTGAGTTGGAACAGAAGCCCAGTGAATGTGAATATATCTTAAGAGGGAAATCTAGAGCTTGCATGGGAAGAAGAGATCTTCCTTTTTTCCATCCTGCTCAGTTCTCTGGATTCTCTCTCTTCTCATGAGGGGCAATACAACAACGTGAAACACTACTATGGAAAACGAAATCATTCAAGGCCATGAGCCCTCCACCCCCTGAAAGGCCTAAGTGTGATAATTCCTCCTCAACTGCACAACTTCTGGAATCTCAGAATGCAAATGATGGACAGGTTTGGCCACACAGCCAGACAGACGTCTGGTCTGAGACTGATGCAGTTGGTAGTAACACCTCTCACAAAACAGACTCTTCCTCTCATCACATACAGGGTTTTGCCATGAAAATAACCCTAGTCTGATATCCAAAATCGGCAATATTAAAACCTGGACATCAAGTAGCTTATTACCCAAACTCCAATCTTAACAGAAAGAGAAACTATTCCAGGAGAACAGTGATTCACCTCTCCAGTGATATGCACAATATTTGCACCTAAGCATGAAACACAGAAGAAGGAAATTCAAGTACTCAAATCTCACATTTTCAGGAAGTATCATTCATCATTTTATTTAAGCTAACTTAAAAATCTACATGTCTTTTAAGGGACTATCAGTTAAGTCAATTAATAACAACTAACATAATTTTAACAACATTTGGCTAAATTACTACCATTTGCAGTGCAAACCACTATTTTTTTCTAAATTACAGCAGAACAAACACCAAAGTGGAAGGCTAGTGGGACTATTTAATACACATGGACAGTAACTGAAAACTAGAAAAATGCTCAGATATGGAACTCACTGGACAAAAGTTATCACAGTTCAAAAGAATTGGCACAGCAACAGCCAGTGGTGGTTAAGAAACTACAGGAAAATTGCCTTCTAGAGAAACAACCCCTTTAAATGACACTGTAATAGGGCTCTGCTGATTAATTTTTTGATACATTTCTGCCTTTAAACCAATAGGTTGATTTCATCACATGTGACTCTGTTCTTTTTTTCTCCATATAAATCACCATCCTTGCCAGAAATGACTTCTTGTCAGCTCATAAAAAATACATGAAAACCCGTTTCTTATTTTAACTCACAGAATTGAATCATTTGCGCTGTCAGAATGTTTTGAAAAACAAATGAGAAACATATCTTACAGGTCAAATCTGACCTCACACCAGATTTAGCCTTTGTACCTTAGCAAGCCTACTAATGAAAGACTTGTGATGTCCAAGGGCACAAATGCAGGTCTTCATCCATCTCATTCCAATTTGCACAAATTATGGAAGCATTATACAACTGAATAGTGTTAGAGGATGGCATTTACTGTATTATTTCAGGGACAAAATACATATAATATATCAAACATATCAGAACTACCCAATATAATTTTTGTGCATGTCCCCACGTGGGGATATAAATTATTTTTTTTAAACTCCAGTATTTACACTCTTACAGTCCTAAGAACTACTGAAAAATAGCTGTATATATATTCATGCTGTGCGGGTGCATATAAAGCACTAGAAATGATACTTGCAGATAAATTAATATTTAATGCGGTTTTGCCATTCTGCCCAGTAACAAGAAAACATTTTATAAAAAATGTGAGACAAATTACTGCATTTCCATGACCCTTTTGTGACTTGTAGCACAATTGCATGAATTTATCACAAACTGCAGTGGGAAGATCTTTTTCTCATGACACTGTGATGCCTCAGGTTCCTCGTAAGGGTGGTAGAAGTCTTTGGTACCGCACATGCATGTGGAGTGAAGTTGCAGTAAATCCAGTGACACTGGATGATGTCCTGCACTATTATTCAGACATGGTATCTGTTCCCAGAGCAGCTGAGCAGCTTGCACAGGGGAGGGTGTCACCACCCACCACGCACAACATACATGCTGTGCCTACAGAAGCCTCTTCAAGGTCATGCGATAAAGGGTGACAGGACTGTAGCCACTGTCTTGGGAGGACTTGTCACATACTCCCTGTCTTCATGTTTCCGCTTCTCTCTGCTCCTGCATGGTTGATGTCAGTTAACCCTTCACTGAAGGGCTTAGTGGCTTCTGGCATCTTCCATGTAGCTGAGACCAGTGCCTGCAGCTGTAAACCCCAACTGTTGCAGGGCATGCAATACTGATACAGGTCAGAAAAGAAGCTGCTGCAAAGGAGCTTTTCCTGATCTTCATCCTTTTATTTTGTAGTTCATTAAATACAAATACAAATTGCCTGAGCAAAAAAATATCTTCCCTAAAACAATACCACAGTCCATTTCGTCAGATGGTAGCTAAGGCATGGCAAAAGTTGCTTTGTAGTTCACATTCCTTGATATTAATGAACTGAGAAAGTGTGCTAAACAACTCCACACGGTGAATTACTGGAATGGTTGCTGTATTGGTGCACACCGTCAGGAGTGATCAGTAAGATCTATTTGAGATAGGCTGTGGATGTAGTAGGACCCTTTGAAACAGAGGATGACGGAATGCAAGTACTCTTCCTAGTTTATGCTAAGGAGGAAAAAATAAAAGTGATAAACAAATATTCCTTCCAGCCTTCCCTTCTTCATCTGAAATTACCCATATATATTGTGGCTGAATCTGACAAACTGTTATGTGGGTGAGATACAAATCTCTTAATTTCCTGAAACTGGTGCAAAGAAAGGATGAAAGTTAAGAAGAATAGAAAGGCAGATACAAAGATCTTTAAGAAAAACAGACTTTGGAAAGTAAGAGTACTTTATTAAAGTTTCCAAAGTTCTCACATTACTAAGGAACTTTAAGAGCAGAACAAGATCACTCACTCATTGAGATGCACTCCTGTGCTGCACAACAGATTATCCACCACCTTCCTTCTAATTTTAATGGAAGCAAATCCATGTTTATGTTGTGATTGTACTGAATACCAGAGAAGGCTTCAACTCAGTAAGAAGAGTGCACATTCCATAGTTTGTTCTTTGTACTAACAGCCTCAAATGTTGGGCTTGTTATTAAGGAGCATCATATGACAATAGGTTTTCTTGTGATAATAAAAAACCAGTCTGATTTCCATTTATGAAATAGGAGTACTTTCCTTTCCCTCAGTCTGTGCAAAATACCTCTACTATAAAAAGAAAATATAGGAAAAACCCTCAAACAAAACCCAGCAATGACTAAAATCATCTTGATCTCTTTCCAATGATCCTAGACATTTGAGACACTCTGGTAATGCTGTAGCTATGCTCTTTGCAGTGACAGAATTTATGTCAGCAATTAAACAATGCTCACCAAAAGCATTTTTGAAATGCCAAAGACTTTTAAACTAACAGGTCCCTTAAGAGGAAAATGATTTCTCACCCTGCATATCTTAGCAGCTGTGGCAGTCTGTGCCAGCTCTCCCTAGGCATGTTAGTCTCTTTTGGAAACCTTTGCATCATTAGCCAGTGCTGTCAAGAGCAGAAATCTAACTTTAAACAACAAAAATTTATCACAATCACAGAGCTTGCTTTCAGGGGTGATGGGAATCCATGCAGCTTATACAAAGGAGGCAGGAATGCCACTGTTTAAACCACGTCAAATTTCAGTTCAGACATCCAGGCCTAAAGAAAGGTGGTAAATATAAATGATGTCGTCTACTGACACAGAGGATACAGGAGTAGGTCGTGAGAGGGCAGAGCTGCTGTGATCCAGCAACATGTAGTCCCAACAAAATGGGGTAATTTTTGAATAGGGTTTATTGCTTAAATAACAGTAAGCTCCCCAATTTGATGCAACAGTGTTTACAATTTCAGAAAAGGTGTTTGGAATGCTTTCAAAACATTCCAACATTTTGAATTTTTATTATTAATCTGAGATATGAATAAATCTAAATTATACTTCAGAACCCATATTGCATTTGTAAAATAATTGTCAATGACTTTATTCAACTTTTTAATATCATTACACTTAACTAAGAAACAAACAAACAAAAATTCGATTTGTGCATTTTGTCTTTGCTTAAAACCAAGCCCAGGAGCTTCTTGCTCATTAACACTTCACATAAACACCTTTTTCAAGACAAGGAAGCAGCAAATGAAAATAATATCCTTCCTGAACAGAACATACTGGCAACACAGCCCTTCTTCCGTAATCTCAATTTAGATTATTGGCTAAATATGGGAACTGTTGCCATTTCTTTGTTTCTGTGCTTATTAATTTGATATGGCTCAGCACTGAGATATGCTTGGTAAAATAGCGGTCTACCACATGACAAGGCATATCTGATGACTTTATTTTTTATTATTTTTGGAATATTGTTGCCTTAAACCTGCTATGTAACCTGGATAGAAGAATTTACAGCCCATTTAGCAAGCATGCTAAAGAGGTGTGCCTGTCAATTCATAATTATGTAACAGCAACATTTCAAGTTATATACCTTAAGGCTCCTGACAGGTGAAAAAGAAGGTCAGGCTCATTTCAGAAGTGTCACTTCTAATCAAAAATTAGATTTGGGCCTAGGTTCTGGATTGACAGGAATGATCACAGGTGGAGAACTCAAGAGGAGAGTGAACCAAGAAATCAGCCTGTTTCTTCTTAGTGAAGAAAGTAATATTGCCACATGCTGAATAAGACTGGACCCAGATCTGACCCCTGGGGAACACCACTACTTACACGCCGCCAGCTGGACTCGGCACCACTGATCAAAACCCTCTGAGCTCTATTGTTCAGCCAGTTCTCAACCCATCTGACTGCCCGCTCTTCTAACCCACACTTCCTGAGCTTACCCACAAGGATGTTATGGGGAGATAGTATCAAAAGCCTTGCTGAAGTTAAGATAGACAACATCCACTGCTTCACTTGCATCTATCCATTCAGTCACACCATCATAGCAGGCTATCAGATTAGTCAGACATGACTTCCCTTTAGTAAATCCATGCTGGCTACTGTTGATAACCTTCTTTTCTTCCATGTGCTGAGATATGATCTCCAGAATGAGATGCTCCATTACCTTTCCAGGGATGGTGGTGAGGCTGACTGGTTGTAATTATCAGGGGCTTCCTTATTGTCCTTTTTGAAGACTGGAGTGACAGTGGCTTTCCTCCAGTCCTCAGGCACCTCACCTGTTCTCCATCACCTTTCAAAAATGATGGAGAGTGGTAGAGCAACAACATCAGCCAGCTCCCTCAGCACTTGTGTGCGCAGTCCATCAGGGCCCATGGATCTGTGTGTGTTCAGTTTATACCAGTGATTTCTAATCCAATCCTCATCAACCAGTGGAGAGATTTCCTCTTTCCAGGCTTTCACTCTTACTTCCAGGGTCAGGGATTCCTGAGGGCTGGTCATACCAGTGAAGACTGAAGCAAAGAAGGCATTCAGCAACTCTCCCTTCTCTCCATCCTCTGTCACCTGCATCATTCAGCAGTGGGCCCACATTTTCCCTAGACTTCCTTTTAACACTGATGCATTTGAAGAAGTCCTTCTTGTTCTCCTTTACTTCCTTTGCCAGAGTTAATTCCAAGAGGGCCTTGGCCTTCCTTGTTGCCTCCCTACAAACGCTGACAGCATTCATTTAATCCTCCCAAGAGACCAGTCCCTTTTTCCACATGCCGTGAACTTCGTTCTTCCACTTGAGTTTTTTCAGCAGCTCCTTGCTCATCCATGCTGGTCTCCTGCCTCCTCTACTTGATTTCTTACTCAAAGGAATGCACCTGTCTTGAGGTTGGAGGAAGTAATGTTTGAATATCAGCCAGCTCTCTTGGGCCCCCTTATCTTCTAGAGTCTTCTAGAGCCCAAGGGATTCCTCCAAGGAGGCCTTTGAAGAGGACAAAGTTAGCCCCCCTGAAGTCCAGGGTTTCAGTCTTACTTACAGCCTTACTTCATCCTTGTATAATACTAAACTCTACCATGTCACCATCACTACCGCCAAGCCTACCTCCAACCTTTACATCCCCGACCAGACCTTTTTTGATCCAAGGTCCAGCAGCACTCCTTTCCTCGTCGGTACTTCCAACACCTGCATCAGGAAGTCATCACTGATGCACTGCAAGAGCATTCGGGACTGAATATGCCTCACTGTGTAGCCTTTCCTGCAAATACCAGGGTGATTGAAGTCACCCATGATGACCAGGGAATGTGGTCTTGAGGCTACTTCCAGCTCCCTTTAGAAGATCTCATCATCAACATCTTCCTGGTTTGGTGGTCTGTAGTAGACACCCACAACAGTGTCACCTATATTTGCATGCCCCTTAATTCTCACCCATAAGCTTTCAACACGTTCTTCACCTGCCCTGGGAAGAGCTCAATGCATTCCAGTTGTTCATGCACATAAAGAGCAACTCCAGCACCTCTCCTCGCTGGTCTATCTTTCCTAAAAAGTCCATAACCATTCATGACAACATTGCAGTCATGGGAGCTATCCCACCATGTCTCAGTAATTGCAATGAGATCATGGCCCTGTGACTGAACACAGATTTCCAATTCCTCCTCCTTATTCCAATAAACACCATAAACCAAAGAAATTAACTTCTCCTTTCTTTACAGAGAAACCAGTAAGAAAGTGGCTTCGACGTTACAGAAGATTTCTCCTGTTTTATGGTTTAAGAAAGAAACTCCCTAGATGTGTATGGGATTTAATTAAATATAGAAAACTGTGACTTCATCCATATCAGGTGTCTAAAATGATACATCTGGTATAACTTACCAGTTATGGTACTTTTACTACTTGTGGTTTTTAGATAAGTTGAACACTTATTTAAAAATTAAATATCACCCCATAAATGCCTATATCAGTGACTTCAGAGGGAGTTCAAGAAAATACATACTTGAGAAACTAAGTGAAGGACTGAAGAAATGTACTGTAATATTTCAAAACCACATTCCATTCATTAAAAACAGAACACATATTTTCTGGAGACATAAAATGTAGCAGGCTGTAGAACTGGAAACTATTGGTCAGTACTGAAATGCCACAACTATTAGAGATGCGCCTGTGCCCTGTGCTTCACCTGACAGGAAAGGGGCAAAACTCTCAAGTATTAAATGAATCACACTGGCAAATGACTGGAGTTTTAATCCTGGTCTGAACTGCACTTTGTGTAAGTGACAATAACAACGAGTCCAAAGGAAGATTTGTCACTATGCTTGTGAAGAACTCTTCCAACAGGTGACAGGGTTTGAATTGTCTAGCACGAATGATCAAAAGAAAAAAAAAAAAAGCAGCCAGAAGCATGATGCTGTTTCTTCACAACGCATCTGGATAACTGACTACTTTTACACCTTTCTTCTCTGCCATTTCATTGAGTTTCCTTCCACAGGTTCCAAATCCATGGCAGTGTGCAGTGCTTTCAGTGTTCGGATGATGTAAATCTTTGCATCCTATGAAGATTCCATAGGTATGCCTTCATTATTTACATGTAAAGCATTATCCATCAAGAGCATGAGATTCACAACTGTACTAAAAGATGCATCAGAGTATAAAAGCTTCCCTTCTAAGGCACTTAAAGGCATGGGCACTCTAAAAGTAGTAGTCCCAAGGAGAGCATAAGATCTGCTCTGAGGGAGCGAACAAACAAGAAGTAACATCTTAAGCACTGTAATTGAAAAAAAGATTATTAATGTCATTACCTGGAAAAATGTAAAAGTCTTGCAGAAGAATAATGAGGTTACTGTAAAAGAATGTGTACACAGGGCAGCAGACTGCACATATGGAGAAAATGTATGGTGAAAGGACATAGGAAAATTTTTTCCTGCAGGAAGTGTTGATGAGCTTAGTTTAGATCAGCGAATACAAGAAGAGGAATACAAGAAGAACCTGTTTTTAGAGACTCTTGCCCGGAAAAAGAAACAATCCCAACAAAACTCAAAAGAATATTTTTTGTAATTTTTCTTGAAACAGTAACCAGAGTATTCCTGACTGTGACAGCATCTAGAAGAAGAAAATGATCTGGGTTTCTAGCTACTTCTACTTCTCAGAAGTATGAACCTACTGGGGTCTTGAAAAACTGCCAGACAATGACAGAGGTGAAAAAGCATGGGGTTTTTATTTTTTATTTATTTTTGTTTGGTTTTGTTTTCGTGTTTGGTTGTGGCTTTTTGTTTATTTGGGTTTTTTTGGTGTTTGTTTTATCTTTTAGCATAAGTGGACTAGGTGGTTCCCAGAAAGAAGTCAACTGAATATATTTTTGTAAAGTTAACAGGCAAAAAACCTTACCTTTAACCTTACCCCAGTATGAGTTGGGGGTCAAGCTCTATGCTACTAATATAAAGGTACGGTTCCATGAAAAACATTTTTCTGTTTTTCTTTTCTGTTTATGAGGGTAACTTGGGAGAGCTGTTGCTGTCATGGGAATCTTGCTTATAGACCTCAGTTACCTTTGGGTTTAGTAGCATTCTAGTTAACTTAATAACATACTTCAAATGTTTGGTATGTTCAACAACAGTCAAGGAACATGGGGTGAGAGGAACACACCCTGCAGAAGGTTTGCAAGGTTCCCTTAAACTCCTGAACTGAAAAATAGCCACAGGGGAGAACTGGCTTATGTCAAGATGGAATAGGCTGTCCATATTTAAAGGAAATGAGATGAAACAAGAAAAATAATAAGAAAAATATTTCTAATGTTTGTAAGGCAAAGTCGTCCTGTACACCACAAAATTGGTTAAGGAAAGAATAAATTTATTTCCTTGCTGCAGAAAAGCCTAGTGAATATAAACCCAAAGAAAAGCCTATATTAAAAATATATGCATATTTTTAATATAATTTTTAAAATCTAAAGAAAAATAAGCCTTTCAATTAGACAAGCACAAGCAGATCTGAAGAGACCTTTACCATGCTGCATGCTGATAAAGAATGCTCACAGAAACAGACAAAAGGTGGAAGAATGTATAACGTGAAGGAAATCAGCCAAAAGAGATGAGTTCTTTATCCTGGGGGAGGAGAAAGATCTTTTATAGGGAATCTTTAAAGTGCAGAGAAGCCTGACATGAACATTGAAACAGTCAGTGGTACAGAGTTAAAAGTATGAACCTGAGATCCAGAAATCACAGAAGGAATATAAAGAGTTAAAACAGACTCTATATGGTGTGTGCACACGTGCCTCTGTGTTGGTAAACAGAGCGTCAAAAGAGAAAATCGAGTTGCAGTAGTTCATATCCAGACATGCTATTTTTGTTCCTGTGCTTTGAGTAACTGCAGGAGTAGTGTGTGGGAACTGTTAATTCAGGAACAGGGAGGATGACTGCTTTATGGGGTAAAATTAGTTTGCTTTGGCACTTTTAATCTCACTGCAGCCTCGTACAGGAATCCCAACAAAAGGCTCCAATAAATTCAAGTTATCTGATGACTGTGGTGTTTAACTAGAAGAGTAGCTGAAATTAAGGTCCTACTAGTCATAAATGCTGCATTTTTCAGTACCCGAATCTTATCCTGTTAATGTTCCTTTAACATTTCCACAGTAACACAATTTGCCTTTATGAACTCAGGAATATTGTCATTACTGGCTTACATAATTTATTCAAATACCGCTTGTGCCTAATTGGTTACTCCAATGACTATTTTCTTTAAGCAATCTGAAACAGAAATACACAGCAATGGAAAAGACTAAGTTTAGGAAGAGATGGAGAACTACCTGCTGCCAGCGCAAGTCATTTAAAGAAGTTCATAAATCAGCAGCCATTATCATTGCTACTTAGTGTGTGTACTGACACAACATCTTTCTCATTCACAACATCTTTCAGCATTCAACAAATTTTAAGGTTTTAATGGAAAATAAGGAGAAAACAGATATACTTTGAAAGTCAACCCACATACAATAAAACCCCACATCACCTTAAATAAGGAAATTATCAAGTCATTTAGTACCACTAGAAATATCAAAATATAGGCATGCTTTTTTAACATACACTCGTATTGCTTGATTCAATCCTGTACAGGTTTCTCTGAACACGTAGAGACAGAGTACAAGACTACTCTGAAGCAAATAAGTACACACAAACATCATTCTGATCTTTGCTTGCATCAAGGCCTCTCCTACACGGATGTGTCTGGACATACAGTATAAATTATATGCAGATTCCATCTGAATGTTGAGACTTAACACATTTCATTATAAATGGCTTCCTTGAATAGGCTGAGCATTCTACAGTATTCATGGCATTCACAGTGTACCCATGACTACAGTTTCTAAGTGTTACCATGTAATGAGCAACTTTCTTAAGCTAACATATTTCATGACTCCAGAGCCACACTGTGCTTTAAGCTCTCAGCTAATTAACAAAGGCAACGATTCTGTATATTATGCATCATGCACTTTATTTCTAATACAGTGCATTAACTATATTTTAAATGATGGGCACTTCAACTACTGTCAACACAGCTGCAAGGAACTTTCATTACCTGATCTTGTGATTTCTTTTTCTTCTTCTTCTTCCCCCAGCACCCTGAACTCTCTGCATCTTTTCCATTGGCATCACCACAGAGTAATCCATCAAGTTCATCTGTTCCCATCTGCTGTCCCTGAGATGTTTCTGCAGCTAGCCTGTATGAGAGGTTCCTCAAAATGCACACACAGTTTTCAACGGTCTGAAAAGTTTGACAAAAAAGCACAACTGAAAATAAAACCAAGAAAAAGTTAAAATTCCTCCCTTGCTCACTCTGTGTGCAGGGCAGCAGAAATACAATCGATCTTTGCACATACATTTTCCCAGCACAATTCTTATCTGCTCATTTCTGAGTTCTCCCTGGGTAACCACAGCTAAAGGGATTTAGAATTCTTTATGGGAAGAAATCAGTAAGCTCCTTTTCTCGGAGTTTTTAATTGTCATTCCAAATCTTACACTGGAGCCCCATGTGAAACACAAGCCAAGGTAAAAAGTTAAAGAGAACCTGACAAACTCCCACCTCGGGGAACAGATAAAGCTACAAACAGAATATGACAATAAGTTCTTGGTTTGTTTTCTTTTTTCTTTTTTTTTTTTTTTTTTAACCAGAAATAGCCTTTTTCTGGCATAAATTCTATGTAAATTACCATAAAAATGGGATCTGAGTTGTGTTTCACAAATACTTGTAGCAGAAACACATGATGTTTCTTGAGTCCCAGAAGTAAGACTAGAAATCTGTCTTGCTGCTTTTACTGCTTCTAGCTAGGCTGCAAGATACCTTCTGGGCATCCTTTCCCTTTCATGCATTTGTCCCTCTAAGAGGTTATGCCTTCTGTAGCAGATGCTGGCAGGAATCCAGAAATGGAGTGAGACACGGTGAAGAAAAATTCACTGATAATTCAACGTGATTTCTGCAAGTCTAAAATAAGTTCAGTTTAGAATTACTTGAAGCATACTCATTTACTTGGTTCAGTTTGGTTTGAATATTCCTAATGAGAAGGATATAAACTTTCTGAAGGCAGGAAAAGCATTGTCAAAAAAGCTAGTGTATCGATCTATATTCATTTCAACTGTCCCTAATGCTCCATGGAGATAAAAAGGATAGTCACTACATCCCAGCTTGCTGCTCCATTAACCCAAACCAGAATGACTGTGAGGTTTTAAGCTCCATGTTACTCTGACATATTCACCAGTGAAGCAAACAGATGGGGCTTCATTTGCTTCCATATACTGTATGAGCTTACTCCAGGTATGCATTTGGCACACAGTTTTTGCAATGACATTAAGGTAACAGAGCTGAAATTTCACACTACAGTTGTACTAATTTGAAATTTCCAGCCAAATACAAAAGCATATGTAGAAACATATATGTGTATGTAGAAAGTGTTCTTAATGCATCTTTCATACCTGAAAGCTTTGCAGATATCAGTGACCATATTTTTTTTAAAATGTTTGCTGCCTCTTTTCTCTAATATTTCCATATGTGAATTTTATTCACTCTTGCCTAATATTTACTTTTGCACAGCTATAGCATCCTGAAGTTGAAGCTTCATGTCTGTTTAACTACCCTTTTCACAAATACTTCACACTTAAAATTCTCATTATATCAAAACCAGTTAAGCTGAGTCCACCATGAGGACCATGGTAACTCAGACTAAAAGCTGAAAAGCAAACTTCCAAGGCTCAGATGCAACCAAAACCTTCTTCACTGAAGTGAACTCACACAAGCTAAGAAAACTGGTTCTAGACACACAGCTGGACAGACTTAACTCCTTATTGAGCTGTACCTTTGAGCTTTCAAGGGTCCTTGTATTCCTCATTCCTTTTTCAGCTGCATTGTAAGAGAGTTTAATACAGGTTCTCTAGCCTTTCTACTTTAATAGATCAAATTAAATTGCAGGCATTTGCCTGAAATTCCCCCATCCTCTTTCAGAACCTGCAAATGCAAGGATCTGTTCTTCAGATTTTAGTCACTAACAGTATTACAAAATCATCTAATAGGGCAATTGTCATGGCATTAGAAAACAACATTAACTTTATTTTCAAGTTCAAATTTGTGTACAATAGACCATTTTTGAAACTAGATTAAAAAACGATTTAGAGGTGATTAATTAAATATTTAATTTAATTAAAATTACCTTCTACTGTGGGATAAAGATGCCAAATAACAGACTACACTATGGTATTTTGTATTTAGCTTCACAATTTCTTTATGTCATACAGTTTTAAACCTTCCAGACATGAGGTTAAAACTATTAAGGTTGGGAAAATATTTTTTCTCCCATTTCTTCATTTTTTTTCCTCCATGGATGACTTGGCCTTAGTTTTTTCAGGTCATAACAACTACAAATGAGAGTATAAACAGAATGTCTATATTAACAAGAAAAGGCAAAGCAGGGAGCTTACTGCATTCCTTATTTAGCCTTTTTAACAGTAAAACAATCTTGAAATTATTTGTCTTGAAATTGTGTCACCTACAAAGACACTGCTGAAAAAGCAGCAGCTGAGCTCTGAGATGGGACATAAAGTGACTTCCTCCTTTCTTCCATCCAGACCCCATTCTGCTCCAACTAAGCCCCTCTAACTTCTCTTTCTGTTAAGGCCAGCTGAACCAGGGAGATTTGACAGTCCCCAATCCATCTCCTCCGAAGCTCCTGAAGCTAAGAACAATCCCATGTTTGGGGGCTGCTCTGTGGGAGGTGGCAGAGTGTGTGTGGGGGGCACCTGGCTGCAGACTGCAGCAGTGTTTGCTCTGAACCCTGCTGCAAATGTCTCCTACATTGTGAGTGGGCTTCCTCCAATCACTATTCTCCTGAACTTCTATTAATGGAAACTTGATTACAGACTAATGGCTTGTTTTTTTTAGTGTTTGTTTGTTTTTTTTTTTCTTTTTGCTTTTAAAAAACAAAAACATGCTACTAACCCAGCACTACATGCTACAAACCTCTTTCATGAGAGGCCTCTCTCCATCCCCTGAATTATTAGGCAAATTTTACCTACTTGGTTCAGGCTAATGACCAGAAAGTTTTGGAGATTATCCTGCTCCTCCAATCTATAAATCCACAGAGGTCTATGGGCAACTACCTGTGAAGGATCATTTGGAAATACAAACCCAGTGGGCTTTAAACTTTGATGCAAAAACAAGCGTCTCCCCTGCAATTCTTAGGAGTTTACAAATGGAACAACGTTGCCCTAGAGCAGCAACTGTAATTAATTTATATTGTATTAAATTATATTGAAAGCAGAAAGTATCTGAAACTAGCCTTTTTCTTCTCTGGGATGCTTTAATGTTTTACAAATCTTCAATTTATAAGTAATTCAAGTCTTTTTAATTAGGCAGTGTCATGACCTTTGGAGAAGCACATTCATATCCTAGTACTTTCAGAGAAGTAAAGCTGGTGTAAAAATACATCTTAAAACAATTGTTATTGAAAGCACACATTGATCCTCTTCAGAGAAGAAATGTTGGTTGTGCCACAAAACTGCCTATTAATTGCCCGTTTGTTTTTTTTGTTTGTTTGTTCGCTCGCCTTTGCAGCCTACCTCACTGGTTTTAGCTCTGTTTCATTCTGGGTACTGAAAATCAATTTTAAGAAAAACCTGGCAGAGGAGTGTAAGGAATTTTACATGAAATATGACATATTTGCTCTTCTTAAACCAGTATCATATTTTCACCCTTAATCATTCAAGTGAGAGGATGACATGCTTACTTGTGTACACTACACAGGTAGACACAAATCCAATACTTAGCACAAAAAATACACATCTCAACAGACACAAAATATGGGCGATGTTATGTTTTGCTAAGGTATCCCTCACATTGCATCTAAAAAAAGCCCATCCTGTCACTTTATAGTCCTGACGTACCATGAATACCTGGACTTATTGCTCCTGAAAAGACAAAGATAACAAACCTTACTATCAATTTCACTGCTCCCCAGAGCAGACTGGATCACATACAGCAATGCATCCGTCAGGCCATCACACTCCCTCATTCTTCTGCGGGCCTCCTCTCCAGCAGAGCTGACATTCCTGCAAGGCAACAAGAGTCACCACCTCTCCTGAAACCTTTTCACAATTAACAAATAGATAAAACAGATAAAACACTGTGGTTTTTTGTTCCTTTCATTAGTTGAGGGCTGTGAATAATGAAGACAGCTGTGAATAAGCTTGAGAAATGTAGCACACAGAAGGGAAGAAATGGAAGTCATCAGATTCTCCACAAGATGGGGTTGAGAGGCCAAGCAGCATGCTCCCACCTGAGCTGGAAGACTCATGGCCTACTAAAATTTGAAGAAGGGCTGATCATTTTTCTTTCTTTTTTTTTCTTTTTTTTTTCTTTTTCAGTAGGTTTGATAGTAGTGAGAAAGTGTTTTAAAAATGTGCATATGTACATATAAATCAGGTTTTAAAAAGTCTAGAGGATTTGCCAAAGAAATCTCCTAGGACTTGAAGAGTCCTATGTTAGGGCTCTTAACCTGAGAGAAAAATGTTATCAAATCATAACATAAAACACCTGGTGTTGCTTGCGTCTCATTTTACATGAGTGATTCCTTTTCTCTCTCATTTTGAGAGAACATTAATGCATCAATCTTCTCTGTATAGTTACTCACAAGTTGTTTTACAATGCAAAATCTAAAACCTCAGCTTATTGTAAGAACTGTGTTCCTCAGACAGGTCCAGAGGGCATTCTGAACACATTTATAAAAACAGAATTTAACACCCCCCACCCTGATAACATAATGTGTCATAAATTTTGAAATATTGATATATGAAGAAACAAATATGTACAACTGAGCATACAGAAATAGAATCTGTGTATGTTAACATCAAGTCTCCCTGGGAAAACTTACATTTGAATTTGCAAACCAGCTTTTATTTGGAAATAGGTGAAATAGCAGTCTCAGGAATGCGGTAAAACTTTTCACATACTCTCCTTCTGTAGTGGAAGACAACACTCTCCTGATGTGGTTTATCTGTAGCTCCTCTGTCCAGAGCAGAAAAGAGTACACCAGCCCTAGGTACTTAATGCCAGTGTATGGAAATTTAAGTGAATTGGCCCTCCCATTTGCGAAGATGGGAATGCACCTTCTTCCTCTTCTGGCATTTTCTATTGCCTTTGCATTAAAGATGGAAAATGGTTGGGCATCCTGGGACCGAGGAATGGATTTTAGATGGAGGAAGGTGGGAGGTAGGATAGGTTTTCTGTCATTTTTTTTGTTCTACCTACTCCATCCTCTTCTGTCTCCCTATGATCTAAAAAAAAACCAAAAACATTCCTGTTCCCCTAGAGCACCAAAGGATTTTCCCATCAAAAAATCTTGTAATTGGGTAATCCTCCAGCCACTCCAGTGCCAGTGTAGTTTCCTAATTGATTCTGCTCCCTAAACACACATGATTTTCTATCTATACTTGTATTCCTACACAGTCCTAATTAGTCCTGCTCTCCCCCACACTAGCTGCCCAAATTTATTCAGTACTGTTCCCCACACCTTTGCAGACAGCTTGACAAAAACCAGGAGCACTAGAATGAATACATCTGTCACCCCAGCACACACGTGTACGTTTTCCATTCTCCTTGAGACTCCCCAGTTCACTCCACATTACACCTCAGGCGTGTGCCCTTCATAATGGCTTGCAAGTTTTTTGTTGTCTTGTTCTTCTGGTCCTTGAATTCTAAGAGCAGCAGATGAGGGATTTTTGTTCATGGGGAAACCTTTTTCTGTCTCCCAGAAATTTGAGTCTGGAGAGCATCAGCTGGAAAAGTCTTCCATTGTCTCTCCCTTTGGAGTGATGGAAACCTTCTGACTTCCCTTGGGGTGATAGAAATCAGAAGATAAAATTATAGAGCACGGTTTTCCCAAAACAGTGCCCATGCCCTATACTTGCAGGCCTGGGGACTCTGCTGAAAGTATATTTTGAGTAAACTGCCCCCTTATTAAAGGGAACAGATCCACCTGAAATTCTGGAAGGGCAGCACATGTAGGAAAAACAGAATCATGGGTCTGGAAAGTGTATTGTGGGGTGGGCAGTGAGGAGAAGGGGGATTAGTGGACTTTTAAAATCTGAAATTCTATTCTACCACCCTCCGGGAAGATAAAGATGCAGACAGAGAAAGGGAGCTGTATCCAGCCATGAACAACTGCACAAATTACAGTAAGTGGATGCTGAGGAAGTGTTCTCAGCACACCACCTTTCCTTGCACCACTATATGTATATATAAAAAAAAAATAAAGCTGAAATACTACTTACTGAACCCTCTTAAACAGAGTTATATGTTAACAGTTTGTACTAACATAGTAAGTCCAGATTCCTTCATTTTCTGCAGTTAAAGATACTGAATGAAACCTTTCAAAATACATAGATATAGATATTGGTGGAAACAGAGAAATACATTCTCCCTGATCTTTCCATTGAGGTTATTTCTCCTTCTCTCTAGCATGGCCAAATGCATTTCATCTTGCCTCTGCAGAGACTGGCAGCCTTTCAGCTCCACTCCAACTTCACCAGAAACTCATCCTCACCAAAACAGCAATGCAGACAACCTTATAGTCCCTGAGCTGTGAGCTGTCTGCCTCGCTCATTTCCAGACAAATAAAGAATGTGAGGTCTTTATACAAAGTAATACAGACACACTAGGGGCACATCTTGCACAGACAGTGCATTTCTTTGGCATGTGTGGAGGAGCTGTTGAGTTCAGTTCTTGTGTTTATCATCCTTTTCCATTATGCTCCAGTTGCTTATGTAATCCAGAGGTGAATATACTGAATTCCCATGACTGCCTTTCCTTTTGTTTTAAAAGTCTCTGTCTAGTTTCTACACTGACTCATAGCTACCACAGCCCTCTTTAGTTTTGGCATTTTATTTACACTGGAAATAGCTTAAAATCCAAGACAAATCCAAACCCTGCATGGACATTTTGGGAGAAATAATTTGGTTATTAAAAAAGAAATACATTCCATTTTCTAAGTATTCCTGTTTCACGTCCATTGGAGGAATCACTGTTAACTGAGGTCTTTCACAGAAGGTCTCTAATATCACCATGTTCAGGCTATGTAAAAAGAAGCAAGTTCCAGATTACGTGAGCTGTCAAAGAAAACATGCTGCCATCCTAATTTTCTCATTTCACATTTTTAATGTGAACACGTTGTAGCTGTCAGTGTGACAGTGACTAAGACATGATTTGTCATTGTGAATTTACAGGTCACTGTGCAAACCCTGAACTTGAAGCATTAGTAGTATCTACTGTTAGCAAAATGTAAGCATATACTTATTACATCTTAGCTAAGTAAGCATATACTTTTCCAGTGTCAGTCTCCAAACATGTGAAAACATGTCTTCTGGATTTTTAAAGAGATGTGGAGATACAATGCACGGGTTTTCAGGAAAAAATATATTTCTCTATTGTAAAAGCAGCCCAGTAAAACCTTCATTGCCTGGTAAATATTTATTCCTTGTGAAAACTCTACTCACAGTGTGTATGTGAGGCTGACATTTGAATCTAACAGGACAAGGAGTCTTTTAGACCTCCATAAACCAGTAAAATTAATTTGAAATGGAATCCGGTCACACAGGAATAGCAAGAATACAGAACAACTCTCAGTTTGGTCAGAAGGTCCCACTCAGACCTCTCAAACCAGCTAACATTAACAGCTTCTTCTCAGGAGAGGAACACCAAGAACAGGCAGTCAGAACTATAGCTCAGCCTCATGGCTTATCAAACTGCTGTTTTCTGAACTGATCTTTGTAATAATCAAGGAATGGAAAGAGAATTACAATAATCCAGTTTTAGTTTTATGGGAAGATGTCACAGCTATCATTTCATCATCTGATAACTAACAGCAAGCATGATCCTCCAAACATACATAAGGGATGTCAGTCCAATGCTCTATTGATATGAAATGTGGGTTATAAAAGAATGCACTCTGCAACACATACCTGATTCCTGTCAACTCTGGCACTTACCTTAGTTATTAAGTATAAATGGTGGGATTTGAGGTAGGGAAAGATGAGTGGTGCCAAGTAATTTGTTTCTCCTTTAGAATCATTTTCTACATGCTCATACAAACTGGGGGAGGTTTCCAGCAATATCCTTAAGACTCCAGGATAAGTTCACCTGCCTTATTCAGGGGAAGGACACTGAATTCTATGGAAAGATTATCCAGAAAGCCAGTGTCCTGAGAGACATGCCCTCTGGATATGGGGCATATTTAGCAAGCTGTTGACATTGGATTCTGCTACTGGATTCAGGAACACAGGATCGAAGGTAGAATGGACAGAGTCCTCCTTGGATGTTTTGGGGAAGCAGTCCAAGAGGGGAGAAGAGCCCAGGGAAAATCCCATAGACCCTCCAGATCCCTCTACTTTATACCAAATATGACGTATATGGGCTAGAATACCTCGCTGGTCAGTTTGGAGTCACCTGCCCTGCCCTCTCCTAGTGTATATAAATCAAGAGTTCTGAAAACTCCATTGATGTTTTAGGAACCACATTTACGTTTCCCTGAGGACAACTACCAACAAAAAGCCCCCCAGGAGAATAGTAACTGAGTGGCAACTGACATACTAAATACTAATCTTTAAAACACATACATTAATCAATCAGTCAGTCAATCAATCAATCAATCCTTCCTCTAATTGTGCTCTGCCTATTTTATTTCTGCTGATTGACTAAGTACTCTCCTTCAGGGACAGAACAGAGCCTTGTCTCAGTGGCAAGTTGTCATCCCCAGTCCCATCAGAGACAACAGTGAATGCTGATGATCCTCTGAGCTGACGTGCAATGTAGCAGATGACCATGTAAGAGCTATTACTTTTTCTGGGTACTTCCAGCTGTTTCTACAGGCATTCAGGCTCTTTGCTGCAAGGGTCTAATAAGGTAACACAGACAGCAAAAACAAGCAACCAGCATCATGAACATATCCAGCAAGTGTGCTCACAGTCATCATCAGCCCGCAGCCCATTGGCAACTATTCACTTTTAAGGGCTTTTTACAATGGAGAAGACCTTGAATCACATTGGCTTATCTGTAAGTGTTCACTGCAGCCTTTGGGCATACAGTAAATAGATTAGCTGTAGTGGTTAGAGTTATTACAGTAACTTAGCCAAATTCCATTTTCTTATTATTTGTACACTAAGACTTTTTTTAATCATCCCTTACTGATGAAAATTAAACTAACTGGTAAGAGTATCTATGTCTCAGACAACACAGACATTTAAACAAGGCAGTAAGACAAAAAAAAAAAAAAAGAAAACACGAGATGGGTCACCTTTGTTAATAAGGGTTTATAAGAGTTAGGCTTTAGTAACTAGATCAGATTTTTTTTAAGTAATAATAAATTAACATAGACTATTCCGTCACTGCCACACATCTTCCTTGCAGTTTTGCCCAATTTGAATGGCAATTCAATGCAGTATTAGCAAGATTAGAAAGATTTCTTGCTAAATCTTCTTAGTAGAAGTTATAGCCTTCTTTATCTATGTTGATCTTCAGAGGGGCAATAATTTATTAGTCCTGCATGCAGATTAAGAATACACAGGTTTTGGGACAAATGCTCTCTTACTAATTAGTACTGCTCAACTGTAATTAAAGATGAAGACCATTTTGTTTCAACAAGGAATCTGGCGCCAGATTTTTATCTCTTAGGTATACACTTAACTTTTAAGAGCATACTTCGCAATTAGACAAATATCTAAAGAGTATAATGTGGATGCAGTCTTGATTGTTAACTTTTCTATCAAATGCGATGACAATGTGATTTAGCTTTGATTTTTCAGTCATCGATTTCATTTTCAAAACACCAGAGCAATTATCTTATCAAATCAAGGACTCAACAGGTAGCTTTTACTGTTGTTCTTCTGCACATCCAATCCTTAGTCTAGATGCACTGATTTTAATGAACCCTCTGTATGATCTGTGAAGCAACTGACTTCTAATGCAATTTTTGGCTATTTTGATATATCTTGAGGAGATATGTGGTGGAAAAGAACTTAAACTGCAATAAATGTTTTAAGAGAAATTGTCTCCCTAAACAACAACTAAAAAACAACAAAATTTTATCGCATAAAATCTTTCTGTTAAGAGTTCATGGCATAATCAACCATAGCCTCATCTGAAAGAAACAAAAAGTACTTCTAACACCTCCCTCTCACCCCAATTTTACGTTTTCATTTGAAGTGAAACTTCTATTTAAATGCAGTGCATAGAAACACGCAGTGTATTCAGGAGATGTTTTAAATTATGGTATAAAAAAATCCCAGCTGTAGGAAATTTCTTATTTGATATTTCAGTTCTCCAGCATGGACTATTTGAGTCCATAAAAATCATTGCATTTATCAATGTTCACTTCTTTATGCATGTACCGCTTTTAATGCACTGCCTGCAGGAGGTGAAAAGTCAGTGTTCATTCAGTTGGTAAGAGCTGAAATATTGTGCCACTTACTGCCCTTGGGAAGAAGCTGCTGTGGTACAGACCCTGAAGGTCATAATGGGAATAGTTTAAAGATGTCAATGTGAAGACATTTTTCTCCATTTAGGATTGTAACATTGCCAGATGAAGCTCTACATGTGTTAAGGACCTATAGCACTCAAGCAGGGTGTGCTGTGCTGTGGTAGTCACGGACAACAGCCAAGCACCACACAGCAGCTAACTAATGTCCAGAGACTGCAGCAAATCTACAGATGAGGAAAAGCAGACTTCCATTTTCAGCAGTCTTTCCTTTGTCCTCCTTGTCTGAAGGAGCACAATACACTGGGAAATCCTAAAATGCTCAAATGGCTGCAATTTACACTGAAAAGCACAAGGTTGTATGAAGTTAAATGAGAAGGTACTGGTTATTATTCAGCCATTACTTTTCCTTCAACATACACTGTACTCAGCCAGTAGTGCTTTGCAGGTCTTGGAAGGTCATCATTTGAACCTCTAATGGTAGCATTCAAACTGTTCACTGAACCTAACTGTGCCATAACCACAGTGTATAGCCTCTTGCTTTAAACCACTTTGGTATCTCAGGACCATAAGAATAGATCACAATACAACAGCATGTTGCAAAATGCTATAAACTATAGTAAATTGTAATAAAATACAGAAGTACTGGACATAGTAATGAACAAGGTATGCTAGGGGGAGTCAAAAGGGCTGATTCACAGTCCACTTTGAAGAAGAAATGCATAAGCAATAAGCATGTTAGTTAAGGGACAGACTGATTGATGTTATTCATTTCACTTTTCAAAAGACTTTTGACAAGATCTCTAACAAACACACTTTAATGAGAATAAACAACCGTAGGAAGATGGATGGATAATTGTTAAAATGTAGTAAATAAATGATCAGTTCTCACAATGAAGGGTGGTCACCACTGGAGTGATTTATTCATAATCTATCAGAAACGGGAAATGACCAGTGAAATGAAAGTTTCCTGAAGATACTAAGTTATTCAGGCTAATAAGCTAAGTGCTAACAGGGAAGTACAGCAGGACTTTAAAATTAATGTACATAAATGTAAAGTGATGCACAAGAGAAAAATATATTCCTGATCTTACAATATGTTGGGCTCAGAACTGACCACTGAAACCTTGGAATTGTAACAGACATCGATGAAGAGAAGGGTTGATACTCAACAGCAGCCAAATGAGCAAAAGGGGCACTAAGGCACATAAGGCAAGAGTACAGCATTGTATGCACTGTCCTTATTGTGGTGGGCAATGCTGATGCCCTCATCCCAAAAATGATGCGAAGTGAAATGATTCAATGGAGTGGTACATACTTGTACTGTAGGAAGAATTTAGAAAGCCAGAACCCAGTAGATTGAATGAGTGACAGATAACAGGAGTGAGAAATTATAATAAAATTTTTTAAAGGCATATGGTCACAGAGAAGGTGGATAGAAATCAACTTTTCATTTCAGTTGAAAACTGGGTGTCATCAGATGGAACCAGACAAGGAAGGATTAAAGCAAAGAGGGAATGGTAGTTGAGTGAAGTTGAGTTGTAGTTACTGTGCCCAAAAGAAGCTTCATCTGACAAAAGTGGACTCAAAAGAGGCAAGTTCACAGAACAGATATCTATCTAAGAGTTATTAAAACCACAGAAGTAGATCACTTGTGTTTCAGGAAGACTGGGAGCCAGCAAGAACTTGCTAGGGCAAAGAGGAGAAGTGAACCTGAAAAGGTACCAGCCTCATGAAATCAGAATCCTGGATTTAACCCCGAAAACTGCTCCGGGTCTCTTCCTTTGATCTTATGTACAAATGAAACGTCACTGAGGTGACGTTGAGTTTCCCAGAGAGAACAAGCATAGAATATTCAGGCACAGAAACAGAACCTGAATAACTGGCCCAACAGCTGGAGAAGAAGAGCATTTCAGCTATGGCTTCTGAATTAGTACTTAGAGCTGATGGTCTGAGAGACATACACTTCCTAATATTTGTTAAATGATATTGTTCTGTGCAGTAATAAACACAGCTGACTATGGAAGAAGAAAGGATGTGGACAATTCACAGGTATTTCTGGTCTCCCACTGCTAGTACTGGAAGAAATGGAGGTGCATCTGCAAAGCCCAGTAGAGCAGCCACTGGAGAAACAGAAGCTCTGAAAGAGCTACAAGACTACCACTGCTGGCTCTCTCACCATCTTCTCATTGATTGCTTCTCCACACAGCACAAATGATGATACAGATGCATTGTTCCTCTCACCTGAACTAACTGTTCCAGCATTAGCTCAGGCACTTCTGTCCTATAGAATTGCTTGCCAGAGGACACTGCAACTCTTAACATTTGCATGGCCCCAAGTGCAAAAGTACAAGTTCATGGAGAAGGATGCCACTGAGGCTGTTAAATCCAGGCAACATCCCGCCTCCCAGTCCAGCACTCAGAAAAACACCCATGTGGGAGCATACCCTCAGGAAGTATTACTGGTCTAATTTCTTCTTCCCTGGTTATCTATGCTGGTCACTGTGAAAATGAAAAAATATTTTGTCAGATCCTTCAGTATTGTAAAGTATTATCTCCTGTTTCTTTATTTTTCAGCTTGTTTCTTATTCAGAACAAAACTATTGATCAGACACAAACAGTTTTCAAGTAACCTTATCCTACCTAGTATTTATCAGATTATTTTCTTCAAATGCTTACAAATCGGTCTGTTTTGATGTTCATAATTGCCTTCCTCTACATTAACTTCTCAAGCTATTTCTAAAGTATTAAAATTCTGGTTATTTGTTCATCATTTCTAGGTTTGCTTTTATCCTCCACTAAAAGTTGAAGACTGTATTCATCCTGTTTAGTCCTGTGGGAAAGGTTCTGTCTTGAATGAGCTACAACAGGAAAACCACTTCCAAATAAAAAGAAAAATATTCCTTTTTTTTTTTTTGGGGGGGGGGGCTATATTCTCAGGAAAAATTTGGCATTACAACTGCATTCATTAAGTAGTGTGTGAAATTCCTGCCATCCTCTGATGTATTTGACATTTAAGCTTAAGAACAAATAGTAATAACAAATGACACAAACTCTTGGTGTTGACAATTCTTTCCCCTTGACTTATTCCCAAAGTAGCTCACGTGCTTTCCAGGGATACATGTGAGCATCCTTTCTATACACTGAGAGTTGATTATGATAAAAGTGCAACTTCAGGATTCAACAAGGGCCAAAATGCATTCCTGACCTGGTTCCATATTTTACCCAAAATTCTTTAGTGATAGGAGCTATGTTGCAGCTATAGAAGATATAATTGTCTCTCAGGTAATTGGAAAGGACCAGACCATCACATAAAATCAACAGTTAAAAACAGGTATGAGGGTTTTCCAAATGAAGCAATTTGCTTATTTAATAGCACTCTCAAACCAAAAACTGTGAAGGTTTCTTAAGTGCACTTTTTGGAATCAGAAAAAAAAAATCAACACCAAAACCCACATAAAGCTGTCTTGAGTTATGCTTTTTTCCAAGTTTCTTTGTGAAGTATTTTGCTTTCTTAAAAGACTAGCTTGTATATCCTTTCTTCTCTCTGTCAGGACATAGAGTTTGTACTCTCTGGATTCATCATCTGCTCCATTTGCGCATAGAGGCATTGAGCATGGCATAACTGCCATAGAGGCAGTTAGAATCAGGTCTGCAGCATGGTACGAAGAAGTCTTCACTGAAAGAAAATGTCTGTGCTACCCCACAGAAACAAAAAGGAATGTGATTTGAAGCCTACTATCTGCATTTAGACCTTCTCAGTCATTTTGACTGTCATGGATTCCAGTGAGTCTCAACTGTTTTCCAGAAATTCTCTTAATTTTACTCAGTAAATTATAGATATCTTGCTGACATTACTTGGGTCTCCTTTTTGGAGAAAATACCAAAGAGTCAGACAGTCTTCCAGATAATGCTGGCTGTTTAAATACCCGATGAATAGCCTGTTAGGTGCGAGATAGTCCATATGCCAAATAGACCCATCTGCCATAAATTTGAAGGATGTCCTAAAGTTTTAGTCACACAAATTCAGTTGAGGCCAACCAAGCTTGTGCAGTAAAAAGCCCTGTGCTGCAACTGTCAAATTCGTTCCACAAGGTGACGCAAAAAGCTGTATCTGTGATTCAAGTATAAAACCAATAATTTTACAGTCAACTGGTCACACAATTACATTCACAAGTAGACATTTGAAATGGTTGCTAACTAAACTGAGAATCTCCTAGTTCAACAACATACAGATGTGAGAGCATGTCTATGCAAACATGAAAACTGTATATAAAAAAAAAAAGAAAAATTAAGATAGAGCCTATTTCATACATATTAACTCAGAATAGCATCTGTATGAGCGCAAACTAGTTTAAATCTTTGGACAGGATCTCATGACACAGTACTTTGGTTTCTTACCCTGCATTCATTCTACCTGGGATAGGTGACAATTAGACTTTCTAGTTGTACAAATATGAAAAGGAATAATTCCATTACAGATGCATTCTGGGTTCCACTTTGACATAGGATTCTATTTTTTATGTTTTTATTTTCACTTTTCCATTATTATGCTGATTTTTAAAGTGACACTGTTGTCATTAAACCAAAATAGTTCTAGATCGTATTAGAACATATTGCATATTCCTCTCATATACTTTGTTAGGCTCCTATTCGCAGTAAGTCTGTCTGCATGTGCCCTTGAGCTTGAAACATTTAAAAGCCTTATTAGTAATGTGCTTCTTATCAGGTCTTATAAATCAAAATATTGGGAAGTTATACAGTTCTTTTGCTCTGGTTTTAGAAGCAAGTGAAAAAGGCAATCACCAGTATCAGACCATAAACAATTTAAATAGTTATATTTAGCAGAGGTACCAGTCTGAAAATACTATGAATAAAGATTAAGTTCCAGAAAAAAGTACAACTTGCAAAAAGCAATGCTATCAACCTGGAGGAACAAAGAAATAGGACTGTGATTGCTTAAGTAAAACGATTGCCCCAACCTTCAAAGCAATCTCTCTTTCACATCTGAGTTTGAAGTGCCTTCCTGCATCTATTTCACAGTCTTGAAAAAACATTATCAGTGCAGAGCATTGAGAAGAAAGGATGGTAAATCAGCTTTGGTTGTTGACTAATCATATGAGCACAATTAATTACAATACCAATCAGTTCATTAGATTATTAGATTCATCTCATTCTGATCAGCTCCTTAGAAATTTTAATGCAGAGGATAAGAAATTACATAGCAGGACATTCGTTAGAACATCAGAAAGTAAGAAGTACTACTCTGAATGAAACAAATTAAGTTACAGCATAGCACAGAAAAGTAGAAGTCAAATGCTTTTTAACTGTGTGGATACTGACACTCTCAGTGAATTACCTGTTTCTCTGTGTGGAGACTCTCTCCAAACCTGAGAGGGGCCCTTCTCCTCTGCCCAACTGAAAATCCTTAGAAAAGCCATCTTATATCTCCTTTCTCCCCATTCCTAGTTTAGGCTAGTTACTAGCATATTAATTCTACCTTTTGTTTTACTGTCATTATTTACATGGTCTGTATTACCAGAACTTCCTTTGCAATTTTCAGTTAGGCATCTCAAAATTCATGAATTATTTGTTCAGGTTATTTCTTTCTAGTCACATAATTCATTATGTGACACTGCTATTTCTAGAACAATCTCTCCCATTCATTTTCTTATTTTTATGCTTTAACTCCATTAAAATCATCAAGGTATCTATGTTGCTTCCCGCTAATACCATCTCATATTTTTATGTTAAATACCTGTAAAAAAATATCATTATTGCTTAATTTTAAGAAAAAAATAAAATAAAATGTAGTGCATAATAAATTATAATTTTTATTTTTTGTCTAAATGTGCCTTCAGTGTAGATCTAAATATGTATGTTCATGTCCTATTTTCATGACAGTTAACCTGAAATTGCCAGAGTGTGTATCCTACCTCAGATTATGTCACTTCATCATATCTCCAAACAGCTTTATGTGCATACTGAGAGATGATGAAAGAACTGACCCTCTAGCATACCCTTCAGCCTAATGAATCATAGTGCATCATTGCTGCTTGAAATAACCTGTAAAAAAAGAAGGGAATCACTCTACCACAACCATACTTATCCCCACCTAGACCATACCACATAAAATGATGAACAAACTGTCTGCTACTAGAACTACTATCAATGCACTCTACCCCTTTGGCTTATACCCGAGGGATGGCGTCTGACAATTTGGCTCCTCTGCAGAGACAAACATCTTACAAAACTCTACACTGCTCCGTCTCAGTGCCTGACTCTGTTGAGTGTCACAGTAATTCCTTAGGGGGCAGAGATTACTTATTGTCAGAAATTTAATTTTTCCATTTTGATTTTAACATACAACCTTCGAGTCATTTCTCTCAGTCCTGTTAAACTAAACACCAACCTCAAACTTCCCATTGGTAACCAACGATGTTCATGAAACACTTGCATGACTAGCAGGCTCTCTTATTCCACTTTTTCATTTGCTTGTCCATGAAATGTACTATTATGCTTGCCTTCAGGTACTTTACACTCCCATCTGCAAATGTACACATTTAGCATGTTACTGTATTTGCTTCACCCTGATTCTTCCTATAAATTGAACCAAAACACCTGTATGCAGTGAATGGACAAACACCACCGCCAACTCTTCTCACCGCCCCAAAAATGGACTTTGCAGGAGCTGTGTGTATCTGACTGAGTAAAGGTTTCTGCAGAATAATTGTGTTTATCTCACTTTTGTGCATCCTATTTCCATCAAGTGTCACCTTATACAGGGCCTTTACTATATGCTCTTTGGGCCAGGGACAGAGTATATTTGTGTTCTGAAAACCCACGACAGACCACCAACAAAAAAGAATGGAGGAAGAATTATAGAAACTGAACATGCAAAAAAATTCAGACCTTGTTTTCAAGTACAAAGGTACTGATGCTGTGGCATTCTTCAGTCCCAATATTAATCAGCTCTCTTGATAATTAGTCCTACACAAAGGGATTTCTGCAGTTGTGATTATTCTTCAGTTGACAGATAAGCATTCCCTGAGTGACAGATATCCATCAGAATACCATCAGAATAAGGCAGGAATACCCTTGAGTGACAGATACCATCAGAATCGTTCCTGTGTGATCTGCTTTCACAACACACCCAGTGTACAAACCTCACCTCTAACACAGTGCTTTGACTGTTATGCTGTGCTGTTATGCCTGTGAAGTTTCATCCTTTGTATGCTCTGTGTGCCAGTCAGAGACCTAATTAGCAAAAGGATAATTACAGCTTACAAAGGTGCCTGTTCTTTTATGAGTAAACACTCATTTTAATTTTGCAATTATTATTTTACCATTCTCAGTTAATTGTCACTCAACAACACAGCTTCCTCCAGTACAGTGCAAACAATTCCCAGAATTACAGTAAAATTTCCTATATTAGGTATAAAAGAGTGCAAATTGTTTAATACAACTTCAGGAAGCTCAGTGCTTATTCCCCAGCTCAGAGCTGATTTCCATTGCCAAATCTTGCTGAAATAGATGTGCTAATACAAAATACTAGTGGATTTTTTTTAATTCCTGAACAGGTGGCTCTAGTAAAATGACACGCCATCAAGATTGTAACTGCATGAATCAAGCATCACAATGTTCCAGTTCCTTGTGCTTGAGTAATCTTTCTGCCCAGAGCAGGAGGGATACAGAAGGCTCATGTGATCATAACTGATGAACTACCTGTCTATTTTGCACAAGATGATTCATTTATGGACACTGCACTGAGAAAGGCAGAAATACCCTGCAATTTATTAATTATGATTAAAGTCATTCCTACCACCTCTGTATTATTTGATTTACCTCATTTTTTATATACCTACCTACTCATCTGCCAGCTTTACGTACCAGTGCCCATGGCCCAATACCTGCCTTGAAGCCAAGAATGAAGCTCTGTCCCTGTCCCAGTGATACTGCAGCAGTGTTAGTCCCCATCCCTGTTTCTGGCTCATTGTTTGGATTTTCTGCTGTTGCCTGATGCTCCCTGCATTGCCAACAGGACCCCATTGCTGTCCCCCCAGCTCTGCTCCCCTGGCTGAGCCCACTGGGGAGGGCATTGCCTGTCCATGTCATAGCCAGCTCCACCTCCCAGTTCACTAACGAGGTATTCCATCCCATATACATCGTAGTCGGTGTAAGACTGATGGGTCAGAAAGGTTAAGATCTCTTCTTCAACGGCCAGCATCTGAGCAGGACTCTGTCTGTTCTACCTTTAATCCTGATCTGTGTGTGTTCCTGAATCCAGTTTCAGAATCCAGTTCCTGAATCTAGTTCC
Organism: Chloroceryle amazona; assembly: GCA_027560015.1. Classification (NCBI taxonomy): domain Eukaryota; kingdom Metazoa; phylum Chordata; class Aves; order Coraciiformes; family Cerylidae; genus Chloroceryle; species Chloroceryle amazona. The sequence goes on from JANHFX010027835.1 coordinate 53,044, forward strand.
TCTCGGTTGCTGAGTCCAGTCTGGGATTTCCCTGGTGACTGCTCCACAGCAGCAGTGGTGACAGTGATGTAATTGCCATCAGGGGAATTGGGTTTGATATCGGTTTTGTATATATTCCATTTTATAATTATTATTTCATTAAATCTGTTTTAGTTTTCTCTTCTGATCCTTAAGTCTCTCTCTGCCTTATTCCCCTTCCCTTTGGGAAGGGAAAGGGTTAATAGTGTCTGTTATATGTCTAGAGGATGGCCCTGAACGTAAACCTCAGCTTCAATTTAATCTTTAAGCCTTCTTCTCATCAACTGTATCTATGCTGTTCCTTGACCATTTTACCTAAAATGTTGCCCTCAGCATCATTAACACCACTGTCATGAATGTTATCCACTCACCGAGAATCTCTGTGGAAAGCAGCACCCTGGAAGACAGAAAACACAAAGCTCAGTGTTTCTCCACACTTTCTGTGGCTGTGCCGGGTTGCTCCAACTACTGCCTCTGCCAGCCAGTGCTACTGCTGTGACAGCTGCAGCCAAAGCCATTAGAATGCACATAGGTGAATGACGAGATTTCAAACCACACAGCAGAATCTTTTCTCAGAACACTCCTAATTTCACTGAGCTGTTTAACATTTGAAATTCAGACAGCAAAATCTGATACATCTGCCTTTGCTATTCGCTATAGCCTCTTACAGTAAACATTTCATGACATTCAGTGTGCCTCCCTCTTCCTTTTTCCAAAATAAAAGTGCTTTAGACCACTTAGGTCTTTGATTTACAGATTTATAACACAAACTCCTCTTGAAGAGTGGCACTACAACCTGCCCCAGATGATTCAGGCAGACTGTCATACTGTAAACTTGCTTTAGAAATCTCCCCCATTAGCTGAATGAAGCATGACAGACAAAAAATATGTGGTGCCAGAGAAGTTGATTGCTACTATTAATACACAGGAAGAACAGCAGTAATAAGCATAAACTCTGAAACTACTTCAAAGATCAAGTGCAACCATCTTTGTTTTTTTAGCCTAATGATGAAGTCAGTGTGAAATAAACAGCAAAGAGTTCTGGAAATATCTTAGTATGCAAATTCAGAGAATTCCAGAAAAATATGGAGGTACCAATAAGAGTGAAAAATATCATCCAAATTTTCCTAAGTTATATTAGCTAGGAAAATTAATGAAAAATCCACCGAGTTTCCCCTATCTCCATTCCTTCAAGAAATATAATATTCATATTTTGCATTGAATTTTGAACTTTGATCCCAATTTTGAGGGCATTCAATTGATCTTACAGACTTGCAAATGGTACTTTAGATACTGTGCATGTAATGATCAATACTTTTCTTCTAACTGTAATTTCACCTTGATGTAAAAGATTATGAACAAAACACCACTTACTAATTCACAGAACTTTATGTCATAAACTATCCCTATGATTTAAAATCATTCCTAACAAAAACTAAGAGAAACCAAATGAACTCTCATTAATCTATACTACTTTAATTGAAAAAAGATGCTTCAAATACCAAACTTTCTCTAGCTGTTTGGCTAACATTTGAAAGCAATCATAGTTGCAATTGCTAATCAGTTCATAATTATGTATTATTCAAGTTGGCTTCTGCTATTGTATTTTAAGCCCCTTTTACACTCAGACACTTCCCGCAAACACCAGCATGATAGGCGGGTCACAAAGTATTGCCCAGCTTCTCTTGCAGTACGCTTAGGTAAATCCCAGCCAGTTTCATGGACCTGAATACATTTATTTTCATCAAATAGTCCTTAACCTGTTGCTTGCTCATTGCTGGCTTCTCCTTCTCCTTCCTAAAACATGCTTAACTGTACAGCAGTCTGGAAGCAGGATTTGCCTGATGAGACTAACAAAAGGTGTTGAGTTCTTTCATCTTTTCCCTTTTTTCTATCACTAATTTGTCTTCTTCATACAACAACAGAATCACATTCCCCTCAACTTCTTTCTGCTTTCAGGATACACACGGCTGTAAAATCTCCTGCTATGATTCTTTATGTCCCTAGGTAGCTCCAGCTGGGCTTTGGTCTTCCTCATTTCATCCCCAAGTGCAGAACCAAGGCTTTTTATATGCCTTTGTTGTTCTGGTTTCTGCTCTCTGGTCTCTTCTTGTGCTTCAAGAAGCTTTCGGTTTACACAAGTGAGTCTTCTGCCATAATTTCCAGTCTTCCTGTACAAGACAGTGGTCTGTTCCCAAGTTCTCACCAAGTTTCATTTGAAAAATTAGGTGAGCAACCTTCTGTTATGAAGCAGCTCCACAAAGGCTTCAAAATCCATTGAATCTGTGACTGCCATGGATACATGGGTGCTGCTGTCAGCAGGTATGGTTAACAACCAAAGTTAACATGGAAAGTATGCCACTACAGTTTGAGAATAACAATCTAAATGTACTGACCAGGCCCACGTTTATACGAAATGCAATAATCTGTTCTGCTGGCTGAACAAGGTGATGCAAAGCTGCTGTTGGTACACCTACCCAGTGTTGCATGTTAACTTTCCAGTTGTGCTGCTGACGTTCCTGTTTCTTGCCTGGCTATCAAGGAGCGACAAAAATAGTATTGCTTTCAGTGAAAGTAGCAGGAATTGTGCTGAGGCCACTAAATTCCATTTCACATGAACTATGAAAAGAGCAGAGAAAACTCTGAACTAGCATCTGCTAGAATCTGTTCTGTTTCTTACTGCAGATTTTGAGCATTAAAATAAAAGGAAAAAACTTCTCTATTGGGACGGTCACAGAGCACTGGAACAGGCTGCCCAGAGAGTGTGGAGTCTCCTTCTCTGGACACATTCAAAACTCTTGTTGATGTGATCTAGGTGAACCTGCTTTAGTGGGGGGGGCTGGACTAGATGATCTCCGGAGGTCCCTTCCAATCCCTACCATTCTGTGATATGTTATTGATAAGATATTTTTGATAACATGTTTTTAACTGATCAGATCAACTTTAGTCCACAAAGTAAACAGTACAAGTACAGACCTCTGAACAGAGGGGAGTAAATGCGAAACAACGAAGCAAGAAAGGAATGAATAAGCTCAGATGCCTGCCAAGAGTCACATTCCCAAAACTGCTGCAAGTCTGCACCATGGAAAACTGTAGCTATTCAGATGTAAGGGATGATTAAGGAAGGAAGGAAAGATGGAAGGGGGGAAGGAAAAGCTACTGTTGATATTATTGGAAACCAAGAAGAAAACTGGTGGGAGTTTCACTCTTATCCTCATAATATATTCCTGCACTTGATTTAAGAAAGGGAGCCGTTATCTTAGATTGGCTTATAAGGAGCAATGGAAGTCGGTTACTTTTACTGTGTACAAACTGGCTCTAGGTTTTTTGACAGACAAAGGCCCATACATGACAGTTATCAAAGTATTAAATATATTCCAGTTCCTGCATATATGTTTTTACCTATTATGTATGATAATACAAGATGTGGTTTGCATTACCATCCCCCAAACTCTCTGTGTACTAAGTAGAAAATAATTTGAGTATCCTTATAAAAAAGAAGAGATACTTACTTTGAAAAACCATGATCAATTAAAGACCTCACATGATAGTAGGAGAGGAAACAAACGCCATATCTATTAGAATAATTTCATTTTGTAAACTCTAAATCTTTACAGTTTGCATTATAAAGATAATTTTCAATAATGATCTACCCAAGCCTTTGAAGAATGGCTGATTATGTAACATGTCCACTAGCAATAAAACATAATGATAGGGCTCATACTATGAAAAACTAACATTTGTTTACATAAATTAGCCCCCATTTAGTAATTACACTGTATGTCTGCCATAAGGTCAAGCAAAATGTAACCGTGGCAGAAGCAATATGCATACATTACAGTCTAGACAGAGATATGTCAGAGAATTATGGGGAATAATTAATCAGTTAATGTTTTCCATGTGTTTTGTGATATGTGGAGCGATGATTCTAGAATAAAATGTTTGTGTTAATTCAGTTGCTTTCCACTTTCCTTAAAGAAATACTACCACCTGCTACTATGCCAACCGAAGAGTAACAAACCCACAAAGTATGTAGCTATATAATCACATACAAACCCCTCCACAGAGATACATGTGTCTTCTTTCTGGTTTATTAGCAAGTAATGATATATTTTCATTATGGATGATAATAATAATATCAAAGTATTTAAAGTATGTAAACCTATGAATTTGGAGGAGTAAATGGTAAAACAAAGTTGTTATTATTTACAGATGATCTATGTATACACAAATGTGACATATAGCAGTAGTGTGCCTCTAAAGAGCCAGTACTTCATTCAGGTGCCAAGTTAAGCAAGCCATCTAGAACTAGTTATAAACTGTTTTTATAATCAAAGGAAGGTGAGTGATTTCCCTGACTTCTAGGTGGAGATGCTGCCTACTTAACTTTGGATCCCTCAGTTTTCTTGATTAAAACCCAAACACAAAAAACTATCAGAAAAAAAAAAACCAAACCAAAACATCTGGGAAACCTGGGATTAATTCAGTGCCCAAAAACTCTTTTAGTCCACTTCTCCACAATCTAACTGAAGGCAAAACCAAAATTACCAGTCCTCTCAAAAAGTGAAGTCAAAATAAAACAAAAAAAGCAAACACATTGTTCCTGTAAAAACAGTTACAAATATCCACATCATTACTGTAAATCACATAAAATTTCAGTTCAGAAAAGTGTATAATTCCTGTGAATTTCCCTCTCCTCCATTTCAGGGCTGGTGATGCCAGTGGCAGCCACACTCCAGCTAATTTTGCTGGTGGATCCTGTGCCTGCATGTGTATCAGTTGTCCTCCATAACTTCTGCAGTGACAGAGAAGGGCAAGAAGATTGCCAAGGAGTGGGCTAAGGAGGACTACACTGTTTCCAGAGAGACTACAGAGAAGAAACAGAAGACATCACCTTGGTTACAGCACTGTCTTTGGAGTGAAGTTGATAAACCTGCATTTTCCTTCTTAAATTTGTCCCAGCTGATCCTTCTCTTGCACACAACATATATTCACACAAACTGATGTTTGTTTCTGCCACTTGGTTATGTTGTAGGTGAATGTAAACAGAGCCATTACTTTTTGCTGTGCTCCCTTTATTACATGGGCTATAAAAAGGATGACCTCCCACCCCCACCCACTTTAACTAATGGTGAGATCTCCCTTGTTTCTGTGGAGTTATGAAACTTTAAAGACTTATGAGAACACAAGCTGTGCCCAAGGCTAGGCAGCCTCAGCTCTACCCACTGACAGAAAGTGCTCAGCTAGGCAGCCTGGAGTCCAACTGGACTGTGAGCACAAGCTGGTAACTGCAACACTTTAGTAACTACCAAAAGTACAGATGGTGTTACTCATTTTCTCATATTTGCAGAGATTAGAAGACACTTCTTTTTAGTGTGAATTCTGGCAATCAAAGACAGCAAGTATCAAACAAAACTGATCAATTTGACCAGTCTATTGAAAAATGTCCCCAACACAGATTAATTACATAAAGTGAACTTGGGGAATTAAATGTGAGGGTTTTTTAAAAATTATTTTTCTTTGGTAAATAAAATATTTTTATTTTTTATTTTATTATGCATTTTTCTTCATTACAGGATTAGAAAAAAAACCACCCACACACATATATGCACAATACTTACATTATGCCCTTTCATGACTATCTCTTTTAAAACACTTATTAAGTATTATACTTCTGCGCATAGTAAATCAGATATAAAGATAGATGGATGAATGACAGCAGGGGAAGAGAAGGAGTTATTTCACAGTGCTTCTGTCCTTCAAGAGAAAATGCTGCAGCTGGAACCAACTAACTATAATAAATGAGTACCTGACAGGAAGAAATGAGCTGTGAAAGTAAAAGAGCTACACTAGGATGAATACTTCAGAAGTACTTTGTTGTGGAAATCCTCTGTGTGTAGTGTGTAATCCTAGCTAAAAATACTAGCGATGCTAAATATTTTCATATAGTACATGTAGACAAAATACAGTATTTTGTCTTTACTGTTATTTTTAACATTTAGTTCTTTTTTTATCTAAAGGAAACTTTCTCAAAATTAAAACAGAACTTGAAATTACAATATGAAGCTAACTTAGAGGAGGCAGTAGAAAAAAATCCTGAAACTCTCAAACCTCTAATATCTTTGTTTAACTCATTTTTAAAGAGGGAACTCTTCCACCCTGCCTGCACAGACTTTGCTGGCAGAAGACAGGAAAATCCTCTTGTCCTGTTGTTGCCTTTCTGAGGCAGCGCCTGAAAGGCCATGTCCGGATCAGTGAGCTACAGCTGGAAATGAGCATCACCGCGCACCTTCCCCTGGCTTTGAACCCTCCCATCCCATGTGCGTGTTAGTTTTTATCATGTACAGAGCAATATTCTAACTTGATAAAACTGATGAAACTGAACTAGTGATGAGCATCACATGATTTATTTTATTTTTTTTTAAATACAAGTCTCAGTTTACCCACGAATCAACTGTCCACTTTGCAAAACTCCTTAGAAAGGGGGAAATCCATCTGATTGCAAGTAATGGACATTTGTCTTTCTTTCTTGAAGTGTTCTTACTAGATTGTCCCCTCTACTCAAGGAATAATCCTATAAAGTGCTAAACATCCTCTATGCAGATGTGTAGTGACAATAAAAACACAAGCTCAACACTCATGGGGCAAAGTTTCACAGAAGATGACATCCGGAAAGGATCTGCTGCTTTTCAGTCTTCAGCTCAGACGTCATGAGTGGACTGTAAACTAAGCATGTTTGGCAGTCTGCAGCCTAGTTCATCATACCCTCCAAGAGCTGCATTTTTATTTACTTACTTCATCAGTAAGTACTTTCCTGGGAAAGTATTTCCAAAACAGATAAAAGTAATGAAATTTGTATGTGTGGTTAGTGGGGACTGCAGGTTTTAAGGCTTCAGCACTAAGGACATTACTGGAGAGCGTTTCTCAATTACTTCTCAGTAGCTCACCAACTTGCAGAAATGTGGAATGCCATCAAAGTCTTCTCACAGGAATACTTGAGCACTGGTTCAACTTGATCTGCTGGCATTAATTACTCTTGTGCTTGAAGTGAGACAGTTCACATGCCTACAACATTCTGAAAGGGGGTTGATAAAATGTTTACTCTCTGATGTTGGCTGGCTTATACAGAAGGATGAAGCAAGCTCAGGGTACTTCAGAGATCTCTACTGAAAATCCTCAGACTGAGCAGAGAGACCAAATGATCTTCTCAGTCCTAGGGGAAATTTCTTCAGATTTGAATTGTTTTTTCGTAAGATAATGAGAGAAAGCTGCAGAACTACACCCTGCCTTTCATTCACTATGCACTATGTAATATTTGTGTGTTTTTACATGTTTTTTTTTCATATTGCCTAGTAATGAAAATAGTTTTAATAGGAAAAAAGACAGTTAATATGCAAGTGATGAGCAACAAATACCCTGAACTGTACCTAATATTATTTTGTTCTCTCTGGTGGAATTGACTATTCCTCATCTTTCTGGCATAAATAAAACATCATCAGCCACCATGACCATGAATGGTGCTACAGAATTATCACAATCATTTTTTCTCTCTTTGCTGAGACAAGTAATATTTTCTGTGGAGTCAGACTATACCAGTTTTTTTAAGTATTCAGAAAGGACTACACAGAATTTTGGATAGTCAGCAAAGCAACAACAGAGGCACACTCTACTTCCTATTGGAACCTGTGGCACTTTTGATTCTTTCCAATTGGCCTAGACATTTGAGACAGAATTGGCTCCATCTCTTCAGCTTCCCACACCGTGTCTGCATGGATGTGCTGACATGTTCTAAAATACATGTGGTACCACACAGGCCTGCAGACTCTTCCCAAAAAGCAAATAGCTGTGCCACTGTGATACTGAGCTCTGCAGCTGGCCAGTGAGAAGGAGGCCCACTATCATCATCTGGGCTTGGAGTCAGCTCAGATCAAGTCAGCAGACCACCAGATCATACTTCATTAGAGTGTCTGCCAAGCTAGTGCTACTGCATCAATGAAAACTGTTCTGAAATGCAAAAACCCCCACAGGATCTAAGCCCTTTCACAAAACAGACAATTTCACTTTCTTCACAGCATTCACATCTACATGGCTTAAACCTCTGACAGAAGGAAATGGAAGTTAACATTACCTAACCAAGCAAATATAAGCGGACATTTAATTTTCACATAAGGCGATAGTTAACAGCAGGCATTCAACCCAAAAGGAATTAAAAACCACCAAAAGCGGTGAAATGTCATTCAAAACATACCTGAGATATTTGACACATCCCTAACCGAGGCTAGGGTACACTATAAGCAATTCATCCTAAGAGGCAGCAGTTAATAGTTTTGTCATCATTGCTGCACCTAAAAATACTGTAAAATGAAAGCAAAAGTACTGAGGTACATTAATTTGGTTTCTTTTCATATGCATGTGTATAATTTCCAGCAACAGTAAATTAGTAAATTGCAGGAAGAACACACTCCTGCCATAGCAACAAGTAAATATTTGTAACTGTGACACTCAGTTAAGCTGTTTTTGTTGTTGTTGTTATTGTTGTTTTTCCCCCTAAAAAAACCCTCATATATTCATGTTAAAGAGAATAAAAGATCTTAGTTGAAGAATGGGAACTAAATTTCAGCTAGGTCCTCTGACATAAAGGTCCAGTATTTCTAATTTGCATCCAAACCCCAACTGAAATATGAATGAATTTCCTTGTTTGCCCAGGGTTCATGTAAATACTGTTTTGAAGATGGATGTTGACAGATCACTTTTTGTTTATCTTGGTGCAAAAATCAACACATTGGGAGCTCCTGTTGCAGTTGAAGGCAGATTTAGGCAGAGCAGCTCTTATCAGATAAAATGATGGAGGAAGGAGGCATGTCACCAAGGCTTGTAACATGTTTTTTGTACAGGAGAGCAAAAATGTGTCTGGAATTATGGTGTACTGTTTTTCAGACCTAAGGAGAATACCAAAGGCATTCCATAATATCAAAACCAAAATTTCTGGTTGAGATTTTGATCAGCTTAAGCCCAAAATGAACTTCCAGAGCTATGTAGATGTTGCAACACCAATTTGATAGGTTGAAGTAATGTTTTTACCAGAAATGCTGAAAAAGCATTAAACTTCAGAGTGCTATTTGAATACCACCACTATAATTAATACAGTATGACCATCATAAACCTTACAAATTTGTTCATGAATATGCAAAGTGTAACTGCACTGTGAAGAAAATGTGGGGTGCTTAAGCATCTGACACAGCTACACATTTAATTCTGATGGTACTTTTCCCTCGAGTATCTTCTGAATAAAAATATTATAGCAGCAATTGGAAGACACTGATCTATTCATACTAAAATCTCTCTCCTTCTCCCAAATCTTAACATTAGATTTTTATTTCAGCTGTATTTTCTGAAGAATTGCAGCATTCAGTAAGGAACATTCTCACATCTTGCAGAAATTCGCCACTGACTTCATGCTTAATATTGGGACGCAATCATTGTGGCCTCTCAGATTGGTTTATGACTTTTTCCTAGACTGGATCTTTCAGCTTCTTGAAAAGGTGAAATGCATTTTTCACAGCAGACTGACTCATTAATTTCCTGTGACTTTCCTCGTTTTGCTTTGTGGTTGGAATACTAGAAATATGGCCATGAAGAATCACACATGAGCTAATGGAAGTTTTAGTTTTGTTTAAAAATACATTTTGCATAGTTCATGCCCATGAAAGCAGTCTGCCTGTAAGTTTTGAAGTGGGGTGCCTGAAGTTTGGCACTTAAACTTACTACCAGCAACCCCAAAAGTACAAATGATTTTCAGAGCTGTCAATTTAGTTACGGTCTAGAAATACTCAAAGCCTCTAAAATCAGGCTCTTATATAGACAGCTATTCACTGATTAAAATGCCTGTCATTAGATCAATGCAACTTAACAGTTTACTCCTTTCTATCTTGTTTTAAGCAAGACAAAAAAAAATAGCTCATTTTCCCTCCTGCGAACTATGTTCCCATATGGTACTCTGGGAGGTATTATTTCAAAATTCATTGTAGACAAGGAATACAGAACTCCTAAACTAATATATTTAAAAGTAAGCAATATGCTATTCAGCTTTAACCTGGAAAGACAAGAGGTAGAAGTTGTGATCAAGATACCTTAATTTATATTAAATTGGAAATTATCTGGTAGTCATTTGTACAGTACAGATGCCAGGAATCCTCGAAAGAAGGGCTGACATTAGCCTCTCAGTTCCTTCACAGATTGTCATTACTGGGGCCCAGGAGCATAAATTATATAATTTTAATAAGTAATTAAGTATTAGTGAAAAGGGATTGAACTTCATAAACGCACACATTGAAGCCAAGATTTTCCTTAGCTTCTTGACAAGACTTTCCACTGCACTTCCAACTCCAGAAAACTTGGAATTTTCTAGAGAAATTTCCAAGCTGAGAAGAAATTTCAGGAGAGCGTGTGCATGTTTAACAATGGACACACCAGTACAGCTATTATAACCCTGCAGTTTAGGAACTCTCTGACTTGATTCAACATCCTAATGAGTTTTAACACATGGTGTGCAATTTTGTAGACAATGTAAAATATAATGTGTTTCACCACAATATATTCATAGAATGTAGCTACATAATTAGCATTAAATCTGCTGATCTGATGGTCCTTTGATGTTAATTACAACATCTTTGCAATTTTAATAACTCAAAATGTATTAAAAGGCCCAGAACAGTAGCGATTATTCCATTCTCCAGGATAAGACTGGCTTTGAAGAGGCTAAGAGGAGCAAAAACTCTGGGTTTGGATATGGTCTCTCTCTCCCATGCCTCCTGCTTGCTGGAACTGCTTTGTAGTAAAAGTCTCTCCCCTTGAGTAGGCTGCCAGTGCAAATCATATGAGTTTAGTTCTAACTTTGGATTCTGACAAGCTTCTTTATGGAGCATGGGCTTTTTGTTATCTGACGCACAAGACTTGAGAAGAGCTCCAGGGCTCTAGAAAAATCAAGGGAACACTGAGATGGGTTGGCAAATCCAACATCTCCGTATCTACTACAGCATACACAGGGATGGACAAATCATGGCTGTTGTGTTGATAGGAGGGGAATCATAAAATCAGAAGCAAAGGTCCTGGTCCTACTGTAAGAAGCCAGCTGCATTTATACCCAAATGAAGATGTTCAGAGCTTGCACCAGTCACTAACGATGGAAACATATTTGAATTCATGGTATTTTGTTAAAGATTTGACAAGTATAAAAGTATGAAGTACAAAAATTCTGAACATATGGGGCTTTAAACCTCCTTGATATACTCTCCTATACAATTCCTAATCAACTAATAAGGGGAGAAAAATATTTTAATACTTAGATTTTCACAACTGGCCCTGTACCTTCAGTGTATGATAAAAAATTAAGTAGAATGTGGAAGCAAGAAAGAAAAAGACAGCACCTTATGATTTTGCATCTAAAATCAGAACAGAATCTTAAACCACTAAATTCTTAAAAGTCTTTAGAGCCCTCAGGTGAGACTCTATGAACTTAATCAAAAAAAGTAAGGTTCCAGACTGTACATCAGGATAAAAATTCCTGAAAATATTTCTGTCTAGGATTTTTCATATAATCCTTGGACAGAGATCTAGTTTTGTGATAAGTAAGTTTAATACTTCACATTAAGACCATATTATGCCCTGCATCTCCTGTTGATTTTTGAATTCCACATTAAGAATTGCAAAGCCCCCCCTATAAACAACAGGGATGCCAAATTCAGTTTGCATCTGACTTTCCCTAGTAAGTCTGAATCAGAATCTATAAATCAGAGACACAGTATTTCCCTAACACAAACAAAGCAGTAACAGCTGAAATCCAAAAGTGAAAAAAAAGTCAAACTTTCACAGAGCTTAATGAGGTAAGGCGCTAGTATCTCAGTGGGAAGGTAAGTAAATTGGGTGATTATTCTAACATATCACACTGAGGTCTCGCCATTTATGAAAGATGAATATTAAGATTAAATTTATAAGCGATAGGTGTAATGCTGTATTTAGAGCTTTGAATTATCTAAACTATGTCAAAGTATTCAAGTTATGTAGAATTTATTAGTACAATATTGTATTAAAGCCATTTTCTCTTTTTACTTTTTTTTTTTTTTCCCCAAATCAGAGAAGTATGTGAAGTGCTGTTCGTAAATAACATATTTAAGGAAAAAATAAAATAACAGGAAAAGAAGGTCTGAGGTTGCTGCTGTCTTTCACAGGTTTTCATACAGATTTCAGCTGGAGTTGCAGACTTAAGAACTTCGCTAAGAATTATAATGAATAAGCTGATAAGAATACTAAAGACTGTAGCTGACAAGAAAAATTTTATCTGAGAAAGCATAAGGAACTCTCATCAAGAAACTGAGAAAAGGGTAGATCAGAAAGAATAATAATTCATATGCTGCAGTGGAAAAATACAAAGCAGAGATCTGACTATTCCTGTATAAAGGCCATTGCAAACTACTTACTAACAGTGTACGTGGGATGGATTATACTACAGCACCTCTCTGATATTATTTAACGTTTTCAGCAGTGAATGCATCAGAAAGGCACAGAAGACTGAAGAAAAAACCCTAAATCCTCCTGGCATATTTGCCAGCATTACACCTCACATAATACAGTCTGATGTCTCTAAAATCTGTCAACATTACAGATTCAGAAACCCTTGTCTAGAATCCTGAACAGCACTACTTTTCCTTTGATACTTATTGAGAATTGTCACTGATAATCCTGACACAACTTAATTTTAATGAATGTCCCTTCAAAAAGCAGCTCTAGCAAAAGCAGAAAAAGAAAACAGAAGAGGACAACCAAAGCAGCCTTAGAAGAAATTCTCTGATGGAAGATGGCAATGGTCTTTTCATTTACCAGATAGACACAGCACCATCTCAGCCAGCAACCTCAGCACATCTTGTGATTTCCTTTATTTCCCTTGTCCACTGAGATCTTGAAATGGAAATATGAGGGACAAGAGGAACGTGTGAGAGCTGTTCAGTTTATTTGGGATGGTGAGTATTTAAGGTATGCTAAGGTACTATCTGCACAGAGCATGATCTACTCTAATCACCTCCACAGAGCTTTCTAATCTTTTCTTTCTGATGTTTGTCATTTCCTCCAGCCTATAGCCCCATTATCTTATATGAATTCAACACAAGAATCTAGTTACCATCCTAGGGGTCAACTTACATTTTTCTCTCTTGCACAAACTAAAATTGGACATTTTGCTCACAGAGAGAGATTTTCAACAATGACTGGGGTAAGGTAGGAAAGGTAAAAAGGAAGTTGTCACTGGTGTAAAACAAAATTAAGTTCAACCCTCTCCAAACGTTCTGGCTCTGCCAAAGGGCATCCACACAGACTAAGTGGGATGAAGTTATTGAAAGACGATGGACAAAGACCAAACAAATATCTCAAGCCATTAGAGAGGACAGAAAGATGCAGTTGGGAAATAGGGAGGATTTGCTATCAAAAAAAGATATTAAAAAGCCACACTATGGTTGAAGGGCCTGGGTTTGGAAGGAAGACCAACCTGCTCAGGATGGCTGTCTGAGCTGCTGTTACAGCTACCTGGGAAGGATTCAAGAGTTATAACGGGAAGGATTCATGAGTTATAATATGCAGTCTTTTGCAGGAAGTTATGAGCTTATTTTGCATGAGTGGACCAGAAGCCATTCTGGTATGACAGCATGCCATCAGGCACTTGGTAGTAAGCCTTGCTGCAAAGCAGTGCGTATTAGATCAGACAGTGTACCATTCTCATGTGGCCCCAAGTTCTCAGGCTGACACAGAGTGCAGGCTACTGTCATCTCACATCAGTTTGCAAATGGTTGTGCACATACACTCACAGAAAAAAAAAATAAGAAGGAAAAAAGATTTCAAGATCAATGTGCAAGTAATCCATCAACTATGAGGTAGGAAGAACTGAGATTTGCAGGATCAGGGATGGACATCAGTCCCTGAGAAGCAATTGTGAAAAATTGATAGAGCTTATGGTGTAGGGACATCAACACTGGACATGCCCTTTCTTAGAAGGGGCACCACAAAGCCCCAAATTTGTAATGGATACTTCTTTCAGAGGCACTTTACCTGCATTTAAGTCCAATACAAGTATATTTGCAATATGGAAATTATTACCTTCTATCTTTCATTCTCTTCCAATTGCATATAAACCCTCAATAATAATCACTACTTTTTCCCTTAAACTTTACAAATATTACTTCTGAAAGGAAGACACTTCATTTGATAAAACAGCAGAAAAAAAAAAGGTGCTTTCTATAGATATGGAAAAACTACTGTTTTACTTTGTCTCCTATATTTTTTTTTAATTTAGCTCTTTGATGGATATGTTTTGGATGCAGCATACAACATAGATTGTATTACCGATAAATACTGTTCACCTACAAATTTTCCTGTAATATATGTAAAAATACTAAGTAATCGATTTTCATGCATCTGAGATATACAAGGATAAAAAAATCAATGCTTAAAAGAAAACAAAATTATATGGATTAGAATTTAGAAATTGCTATGACTCAATCCTTTTGCAAGGTTTTGTCAGAAATGAAACTTCATACTCATCCTACTTTCATTCTCATGTCTACAGTGATTTTTACGAACAGACAGATCATATTGCACATATTTATGTAAGTGCACCTTGGTGTTGCATATACAAGTTTGGCATACAAACATAAACACAAAGAAATACCATACTTGTTAAGGATCTATTTAAGTATTCTAGTTATGCAGCGTTAAATTGGTTGGTTTCTTACTGAAATCCATTTTTCATCCTCGCAGAGCAGAAAAAAATCTACTTTATATATTTATCACAACTCCAGAAATGGCATCTGGAACCCGTAAGGCATGTGAGCATCTTCATTACTTTTTGTGTTGATTAAATGGGTACAATAGTGAGAACATATTGACTTCACTTAAGCAACTAGAGAAATGGGACAACACTACAAGGAGAAAACCATCCGTAATATACAAGCTTGGATGAGAAGATAGGTCAAAACTGCTAAGAAGAGAAAGATAGAAAACCCACAGCTGTTTCCAGAGATTGTTTTTTGAATGGCCTGAAGCTTGTTTTCTAATTAATTTCCAACTTTAACTTTACAGCACTGAAAGTCATCCTCTTTGCTGACACAGAAACCAATTATTTACTTTACAGATGCCTAGGAATGAGAAATACCAAGTCAAGCCAAAGCAAGATGATTAAGACAAAGCAAATGTTTTGTAGTACTCACCTTAGGCACCCAGTGGCATTGCGCAGCACCTGTGATGAATGGAGCTGTATTTTATGATCATCCTGGAGCGGAGAGTTTTCCCATCCCGAGTGAGGGATGATCACTGCATTGGTCAACACTGTGAGGGCATCCTGGATGATTGGCATTTTCAGTGCATCACAGGAGGATAGATTCCAGAGAACTCCTATAAAAAAGCAAATGACTAATACTTAACATTTCTGCAAAAAAGAATGATTTGTTTTTCTTTTTTAAAAGAAACAACACCACATTTAACAGGATTGTGGTGCTTAATACAGCTGGATTTGTCAAGGAAAAAGACTTCACTGTCAACAGGGCTGAATGATACCCACACACTTTTGCAGTGGGTATACAGCTTTGAACACACAAGTAATCACAGCAACATAGGAAACTTCTCAGAGCTAAGCCTAAAACTTGAGTACCTGGTCATGACATAGACTTATTTGGGCTGTGAACCACATGTGGAATCAAGGAGTTTTACATGTATTTTTTTTTTTAAGGCTTGGACTTCAGATTTCTTCCTTCTAAATAAAATTAATAAAAGCCAATGGCAGAAAACATGTTCTGATTTATGCTAAGACTATCACTATTGATAGATACACACTGAGACCAAAACCCCATCTCTGTGATCATCGGTGTAATGAAAGTAACTGTGTAGGCTGGTTAATACTACAAGCAAAAAGACTTCCTTCACAATGTGATACAGTAGTATGGTATTATCCTGACCTTCAATAAGTCATTTTGTATATATTTTGCTATATGAAGTTAACAGAACACTACCGGTTTTGCTCAGAAACAGCAAGCTTAATGGTACAACTCATAAGAGGATATACTGGAATTAAAATAAAACAACCAAACTTTTGTTAAAATGCAAAATGTGCCAAAGGAAAGGAAAAGCCAAAGTTTTCTGAGCAGGATGCAAGGATCGGGGCCACTGCAGATGTGCCACACAGAAAGTAGGCAAGAATTTTTTTGGGGCAGAAGATGACCTGCTTTTCATTCACTTGTATATATTTGTATATTTGCTGGAAAAGGATATTTGATCTTTGTTCTGTGTCAAGAGTCTGCTACAGCTGGGAAGCTACAAGTGCTGGGGAAAGCTGGAGGGCAATATGGTTCTCTGAAGGAGAAGTGGTCTTTATTTTAGCGCAGCGTCCTCCCGAGAGAAGCTGGAAGAGCAATCCTGACTCTTCCTCCCCTTCCCTTTGCCAATATAAGTCCTTTTCTTTAGAGTTCAACTCTACTCCTTCCTACTTTCCTTCATGCGGTGACAGTAGCCTGGTCTCACACCTAACCTTGAGAGGCAAAACTGAGTTTTGCCTTTATGGCTAACAAGTCGGGAACCAACACAGAGAAAGATGATCATCATCAACCACACCTTAAAATAATCTTTATGTAGTAAACAGGAAAGAACTTCAGCTACAGACCAAATGAAGCAGAAATATGAATAATCATTTTTTATTTCAGAATTTCAAGGAAAAGAGTCTTTGTTTGAATTCTATACTGAATGCCTTTATGAAAAGTAATACCATATTTAAAGGAATAAAGATAATTATAGTAGCTTGTCTTTGACCCGTTCTTGGTAAGCTTTATTGGCATATCTACTAATCCTGAAATACCTAGTATTTTGCTGATTCTAGTCAGTACAAGTTACAATGTGGTTGCTTTTTTTTTGACATTTATCTAGATGTGCTTGGTTTTGAAGCAGAGAATTAGAATGCAAATCTTTCTCCCTTCAAGGTCCAATTTAGCTCTTATGCAAGACAATGTGTTACTTCTTTGTGAAGAAGTCCTATTTTGGAAGTGTAGCAGAAAGCGCTTTGATGGCAACAAAATAGTACTTTGAGATTCAAGAAGTAGTCATAAACTGGAAAAACAGGAAAAAAAATCAAGAGACGAAAACGTAAGAGCCCTGTCTAGCAAAATGCTTAAAAATATGTATGTCTATACTATTTTCTCTCTACTCTTGGTTCTTGCTAACGAAAAGTGAACTCAGATAAACATCATGACTAGTCGGTGTTCAGCAATAGTTGAGCTGCACAGAAATACTCTTTAAGTCCTTTTTCTCTATTTAAATTGACTTGACATTTCACACAAACTTCTGCTCAATCAACTACCATATATTAACAGGTAAGCTCCAAATTAAAAAAACCTCTACATATTCACCCAAGAGCTGAAAGGTAGGGTCTGCTTTCACTAACTGGAAATTAAACCTTCACAGTGAGAGGATGAAGTGGTCACTGGACTGAATTAGCTGTTCTACCTTCACCTACAATGGTTGTAAGTCAAGGAAGAATCAAGCAAAACAGCACTGCCCTGTAAGCCTGAGACCATTTTTAAAATTTTGCACCTCAAATGCAGTTTTAAGGACTAAGATAATCTTCCTCCATCCTAGACCAATATATTTTATCTCATTTTAAGTCTTTGAATACTACCCACCATGTTAATGAAAAAAAAACAAAACCAACCACAAAGATTTTATTCCGACAAGTTATAATTTATTCTCACCAGCAGTGGAGTCTGCAGCTTGCTGAAGTTGGCACTTTTAAGTGCCTCCTTGTACCCTTCCTTAATTAAGGACTCGCAATTAAGAAAGGGCACTGGCAGTTCACTTCCCATTACTTTTGCTTAGGATGTCCTGAAGCTAGATTTATGTTGGGTCTAAGAAGATGATCCGTTTCCCTGACTTTGCAAGGGGAAATGATAAAAAATTAAATCTTTTACCTGGGGCACCTTCCATTATGGACCTACCTCCTCTCCATATGACTCTGATCATGTTTTTCGAGCTTGTATGGATTATATGCCCTTTAAGACTATAGGAAGGAGATGGTCACAGAGACCATTTGCCACCTTAGTCTGAAAACCCTGTCTGAACTGGATTTCTGAGCACAGTAAGCAAATCTGGAACAGCCTCCGTGGTGCCTTGACTGCCCCCTAAATCAGTTGTGTGTCATCAGATGCCTACAGGAAGGGAAAGGACTGGACTCAGTATATCAGTGATGCATCACAAATAGTGGAACTTGTCCTGCTGCATACATACTGGAAGAGAGCTGTTAATCCAACAGCTCAGTAGTCCAGCTAAGCAGTTTAGCATCTGTACACTGACTCTTGGAGAGAAGAAGAAATAAGGAACTAATCAGATCAGTGTTTAACTGCTCTTACTCAATCACAGATGACCATAACCTGTTAGGAAGGGATGGAATATGCCTGTCTAAAAGAGGCAAGGGAATCTTTGGCAGCAGGCTGACCAACCAACTGAAGGACTTGGGGGTGGGGTTCAAAATGGCAATGCTCATGCCATCACATACAACTGGAAAATAAGCCAGGCCAACCAGAGCAGTGACAAATGCTCCTTAGCTGTCTTCCAAGATAAGAGCCA
Source organism: Chloroceryle amazona (assembly GCA_027560015.1). Taxonomy (NCBI): domain Eukaryota; kingdom Metazoa; phylum Chordata; class Aves; order Coraciiformes; family Cerylidae; genus Chloroceryle; species Chloroceryle amazona. The sequence continues at coordinate 71,710 of JANHFX010027835.1, forward strand.
GAAGGACAACCACCTTGTGGTTGGGTATAACTACAATGAGGACTGGAGGAAAGCCAATGCCACTTTAGTCTCCAAAAAGGGCAAGAAGGAGGACCCAAGAAATTACAGGCCAGTCCATTCCTGGAAAGATGACGATGGAACAGCTCATTCTGGAGGTCATCTCTAAGCATGTCAGGGAAAAGAAGGTAATCAGGGGTAGTCAGCATGGATTCACCAAGGGGAAGTCATGCTTAACTAATCTAATAGCCTTCTATGATGGTGTGACTAGCTAGTTAGATGAGGTGAGAGCAGTGAATGTTGTCCACCTTGACTTCAAAAATGCTTTTGACACTGTCTCCCGTAACATCCTAGTGGGAATGTGTGGGTTAGATGAGTGGACAGTGAGGTGGATTGAGAGCTGTATGAATGACAGAGCTCAGAGGGTTGTGATCAGCAGTGCAGAGTCTAGTTGGAGGCCTGTCGCTAGTGATGTTCCTTAGGGGTCAGTCTTGTTCAACATCTTCATCAATGACCTGGATGAAGGAATAGAGTGGGCTCTCAGTAAGGTGGTTGATGATACAAAACTGAGAGGACTGGCAGACACACCAGAAGGCGATGCTGTCATTCAGCAAGATCTGGGAAGGCTGGAGAGTTGGACAGACAGGAAACTAACAAAATTCAACACATACAAGTGTAGAGTCCTGCAGCTGGGGAGGAATAACCCCCTGCACCAGTACAGGTTAAGGGCTGACCTGCTGGAAAGCATCTCTATGGTGGACAATAAGTTAACCATGAGCCAATAGTGTGCTGTTGTGGCTAAGAAGGTCAATGGTATCCCAGGGTGCATTAAGAAGAGTGTGACCAGCAGGTTGAGGGATGTTCTTCTACCCTCTGCTCTGCACTGGTGTGGCCACACGTGGAGTACTGTGTTCAGTCTGGGCTCCTCAGTTCAAGAGAGACTGGGGACTACTAGATACTAGAAACTACTGTTTCCCTTCAAGAAGAGAAGACAGAGCAGGGATCTTAGCGATGTTTATAAATATCTAAAGGGTGGCGGTCAAGAGGATGAGGCTAGTCTTTTTTCAGTGGTGCCCAGTGACAAGGGGCAACAGACAAACTGTAACACAGGAAGTTTCACCTAAGCATAAGGAGACATTTATTTACTGTGAGGGTGATGGAGCCCTGGAACATGCTGCCCAGAGAGGTTGTGGAATCTCCTTCTCTGAAGACTTTCAAAATTCACCTGGATCTGTTCCTGTGCCACCTGCTCTAGCAGGGGGGTTCACGTCGATGATCTCCAGCAGTCACTTCTAACCCCTACCATTCTGTGATTCTGTGACTTTTGTTCATAGTATCTTATCTTCTTGCTTTTATAAGGTTGTGAGGCATTCAGAGTAGGCATTGTCTCCCCATTTGTGGATCATTTACAGTTGTGTTGGATGCTTTGTAGAAAGAGAAAACTAGCTACACCAGACTGATCATGTCTATCTGCAGGTTGAATTTTTTCACCCTTACATATAACAAGCTGCAGCACATGGAAAAATGTATCTTGCAATCTCATTTTGTGTTTAAAACTAAGGAGAAACTGGTACTGAAAGCGTTCAGCTGGTTACAGCTGGAAGATGGATTTTGTGTCTGAGGACTAATTGTCAGTCTTGCAGACACCAGATGAAGGACTCCTGAAGGAGTCTGTGGAATTGCTTGCTATCAATATCCTGCTTTACCAAGTTACATCTTCTGAAGTAGTCTAGCAGAGGACATGCATCTACTATGTTCACCAAGTTATTTAATACACGAAATGTAAAACATCTTTTCTAAGAAGGTCTTTCACAGATAACAAAAATAAAATTTAAAAATTTGGTATAAATTTTGAAAAAAGTTATAAGCCTTTTCAAAGACGTAACTGTACAGTATAGTTCATATGGAAAACTATACATAGATCTTAATTAAGGCAATTTAAGTTTGACACTCCTGGAAGAGAACAGGGAACCAGGAAAACGTTGATTTATCCTCTCTTAGCCAAAGTCCAGAAGACTGATGACAAGACAAACCCATTTAAACCCACAGTCCAGGCTGATGCAGTGTTAGTACTGCTTACCAGACAGAGCTTCCATGCTTTCAGCTTAGGAACAGCACACTTTTTTACATAAAATAATTGAAGCTTTAGCAAGAGATAACACATCACTTGCCCTAAAGAAGTAAAGCAAAATATTTTAAAAATTTGAAGTCACTCAGTTTAATGGATCAGTCTGAGCCAAAAAACATCATCTCTGAATCAGGCTGGAGGTCAAACTCCTCCTGATTAAACTCTTCAATGAATTTTTTAGCCAGCACTTTTACTTAAACTGGTACTTACATGTGCATATCTTAATCAGATATAACTAAAGACCTGATGAGCCACACGCTACCCTTATTCCATTCAAGGTTTAGAAAATAGAGATCAGACACTTCCACATAAAAAAATATCAACCTAGCAAGGAAGCACGTGCAAAATTAGGAAAGTCTAAGCAATTATTCAGTGCATGATTTAATGCTACCTCAGATTATTACTTCCCTATATATAAATAAGCCTCTTGGCACAACTTAAGACTACAAATAGAAATGGAAAAGCGAGCTTTTATAAAAAACACTGCCCCTGCCACAATGACACTACTTTTTTTTTTTTCTTTCCTCTTTGACAAATTATTTATCGTAGAATCATAGAAATGTCTGGGTTGTCTAGTCCAACCACCCTGCTGAGAGCAGGGACATCCTCAACTAGTGCAGGTTGCTCAGAGCCTCATCAAGCCCCACCTTGAATGTCTCGAGGGATGGGGCCTCAACTACCTGCCTGGGCAACCTGTTCCAGTGTTCTACCACCCTCATGGTAAAGAACTTTTTTCTTACATCTAATGTAAATCCACTCCTTTCTAATTTAAAACCATTGCCCCTCATCCTTTCACTACAGGCCTTTGTAACCAGGCCTTGTAAACTCCTTTCAGGTACTGGAAGGTGACTATTAGGTCTCCCTGGAGCCTTCTCTTCTCCAGGTTGAACAATCCCAGTTCCCTCAGCCTGTCCTCATAAGAGAGGTGTTCCAGCCCCCTGATCATCCTTGTGGCCCTCCTCTGGACCTGCTCCATCAGGTCCATGTCCTTCCTGAGGGCTACAGAGCTGTATGCAGTATTCCAGGTGAATTATGGAGTAAAAGGATCATAAATAAAGAGGTATCATTAGCAGAAGCAATACTTTGAGTCTTCTCAGTTTGGTATGTTTAAGGCAACCTTAAATTTATACTGAGATTTTATATATTAAATATTCTTTGTGAAACTAAAAATCTATGTAGGTTTTTCTTTTCCACTTAAATGTAATAGTTTCATCATGGACTGGTGCAGAAAGCCACTTGGTAGTGCTGGGGGATTTCATCCCAGGAAGAGTGAACATGGCATTGACAGGCTTTTTTCTTCTTATGCTGAAGGCACATGAGTACTAGAGGGAGTTTCCCACATGAACATGACAATTAAGATTGAAATCTGAAAGCCAGATAACCTGGAGAGAAGTCAATCTCAAAGTATCTAATGCTGGAGTCCTTAGGTAGAGGATCATCTGCCCCAAGCACTCGAGTAGGAAAGGCATTTGCTGGCTCTTACTTCAGCTTTGACACTCGGAGCCACTGTAATTACCATGCTGGATCTGCTCCATAGCAGCAGGGTATGGGCCCCAGATGTACTACAGCAGTTCTGCTGCAAAGATGTTGAACACCAATCACAACTTTTCTTCATACAAAGCGCAAGAAGACTGCACACTCAGGTCAGCTATCGAGGTGAGAAACTGGACTCAGTAACAGACTTTCCATAGCAAACAAGTGGCTGATTTGAATTCTGGCACCTGATTCACAGCTCCTTAAAAGCCAACTAAAGAAATAAGTCTGGAACTGACATAACATAAAGAAGTTTCAGCACTTTCTGGAAATAATTTTTTATCTGATTACTGAATGAACACCCATGTGCACCTTCCTGTAGTTCACTTATTTACATACACAGAGGAGATTTTCTACCTGTATATAAGATGACCGACGAAAAGTGCAAACTGAGAAATACTGGGTTTCAGTAAAAGTCAAAATCAGGCAGAAATGTAAGGAACAGTGAGGGAAGCTTCAGACAGACAATTTTTTTTTTTCCCTTTGCAGCCACTAATAGCCTTACAAAGCAAAAACTTCCACAGAGAATAAAAATTATTGTTATGTTTGTTTGCTTTTTTCCTTTCAATTCCAAACAAACACAGCTTGATGTTGACAACATTTAAGTACATGACTACACATAATATAAATACTATAAGCATTTCCTCTGAAAAGCTAACTCTCTTTCTCAATTACTGCTCTTTTAATTTCAAAACGACATCTAGAATTTCCCTAAAACAAGAAGGGACCACTTTTAATATTGCCTGCAAACAAATTCTGTCCAAATGCTATTGTATTAACTGAAAAAGTCTGTATTCTTCTCACAGGACTGAATTTTGAGCTAATGTTGCTGTTCTCTTTCTGCTTAAAATTAATGTATAACTGTGGAAAGGAAGAACTGTCAGACAAGAATGTTAGTATTAATGTTTAATGTTTCTAGCTTTAAGGTTAGACAGTAGAGGAATTATTAGAAGACTTGATTTAAGTCTTGAAAGATCAGTGGTTCCTGCTTAAATTGTATTCCTAACTGATGAAATTAAACTGGTCCCATAAAACACAGAAACCCAACCAAAGCAATTAATTTTAAGTGAGAGAAACACAGGAAAAAAAAAAATCAACTGTTTAAATAAAATTTCATCTTAACACATGACTAATTGCAATCCCATTCCCAGTTAAATACTTTATAAGAAAACAAGAAAATCAATTGGAATGGAAAGATTTTTTCTTCAGTGCTTACACACATATTTTACTGAAGAATTTTTTCTAGCATGCAAAACCAAAATATATGTTTGGTAACAGACCCTAATATAGAGAATGAAAATGTTATATTTAAAACCGAAAATCGAGCTCTTAAGTACCAAAAAGAACCAATAAGAAAGTTAGGCCTATTTATAAAGATGCATTGGCATGTAAAATGAAAGGCTCAGAGTACAGCTGCTAAAAAAAAAATAAAAATAAAAATAAATAAATAGGGGAAACACTTACTTACTAGCCAAATCTTACAGCTGTTATCTAAGATAAAAACAATACTGAAAATATTTGGGAGAGAAGAAGGAACCTAAAAATAAAAAAATAAAATTAGTGGACACAGTGAAAAAAAAAATTAATCACAAAATGGAATGCTTCATCATATCCCCAAATATTAATTTTGTAAAAAAAATTAAAATTAAAAAGGAAATATTCAAATCTGTTCCTAAACAAAAACTATTATCAAAATAAAATTGAAGTATTCTGTGCTGCAAATGGAAAATAATTCAAACTACACAGTGATTTTAAACTGGAGGTGTTTCAATACTCCATCACTCAGGAAGGAACATCAAAAATATATGCCCAGAGGATTACTACTTGATAAAAAAGTTCAATGCAGCTGTTATGTCAAGCAATATGATGCAACAGATGTCGCCTATTTATCACTCCAGATTGCCTTGTTTGATATTTCTCCTTAAATTTACATTTGACCAAAGTAAAGAAAAAAATAAAAATACTAAACCCATTTATATTATCAAGGAGATTATTAAATTGGTTTCATTGCTATATGAATCAAAGCTATTTGAATGAATTTTCCATAGAAGAATCGTCTCACTGATTGTACAAGGGAAAAACAGTTGTTTCCCATTTAGACTCAGAAATTCACATATAGGAATGCTCCTAGTGCCTGAGAAAAAAGGAGAGCAAAAAGGGACCACCTTGGATTTTATGCTGGGACTGAGTGTGGCAAATTCAGGACAAGAGCATGGGAATTTTCCTGGTATGCAGGGTGAAAGAAGCAGGCTATGATGGAAAACTGATGAAACCATCCCCAAGAAGACACCTGAGAGAGTGGAGAGATGGACTCCTCTGCCAGGGGTACTGCACTCCTCCTAGCCAAAACCTTGGCACCCTGAGGGACTGTTGTGGCTCTCCCCTGTTCACCTCCAGGGAAACAGGCACTGAGAACACGAGGAAGGTTTTGTATTGCTGTTTTACCCTTTAATGTATAACAATACTTTGAATAAACAGTGCCCCAGACTGTTGATAAGAAAGCAGGGCAGAAGATTTTAGAAGGCATCTATTTTAAAACCTCTCCTCATTTAACAGTGAGCAGTAGGAGGTGAAGTAGTTAATCTGATAATTCAGAAAAAAATGAGAATGACTCCTCATGAATACAACAAATCCTATGAGTGGGTTTTCCCATCTTCAGAGCCAAAATAGTGACAGCATATTGAGAAAGACAGCGAATACTGTTTTAGAATTAGACAGTAAATTGTAATAGACTTTATATAAAATGATGCTGTTGAACTGCAACTGTCAATATTGTATGGATGTTATTTGGTAAGATAGAAAGCAAACTTTCACAATTTATTAAAATAATTTTAGATTTGAAATTACATATGAGTTATAAATAGGATGTTTGAATGGCTCTGGAATTTCTTGATGATGCTGCAGCCCGCAGGTTGCAAATCAGTTTTCAAACAGCTTATGGGTGTAAGCTGCACAGTCTTTCACCTTCGCAGTTTGCAAGGAAAGTGGCTATGAAGATTTGGTGTCTCAGTAAGTAATTGCTCAATGTGTTCAAAGGAAGACTTTATAAAATGCCAATTAATTCCTGCTTTGAATTTATTTGGAAATAATTTCCACATTTCTAGAAATAATGACAATATTTTCTGTAGGAGATGCTAAGATCTAAAACTTACTCTTTGCCAGACTGTAGAATCATGCTGTAATGTAAAAGGATCTTCCTCCTTACACGACTCTGCCTTGTTATAGCACGTCCGCTGACTGTGAAATATCGACTTATTAATCGGAAGAAATACAAATAGATATTTATAGTATTTCCTAAAAATTATGATGATGAAAGAATATTTTTGAAGACTTTCTATAAAACCTTGAAATAGGAGACTACTGGGGTAGAAAAGCAGAGTAGCCCTGTAGCCCACTAACCTAGCTAGGAAGAGCCTAAAGCATTTGTACTACCTTGGTGAGATCTCCAAAGCTGAGTTGCTTGAAGTTGTGTTGGGGCACTTGGAACTTTAGCTTGATTAGCTCTAGCAGCTGTATCTGCAGACCAGATGGCTTCATTTGCTTTGCATAATACTGTGGCATAAACTTAATTTTATCAGTGTACCAGTAACAAGTAGTTTTTCTGCATTCAACAAATCCTTGGTTTCCCTTTTTCCCCATGACAAGATTTTAAATGTAACAGCAAGGAACCATAAACTGTCTGGTTTTGTTGCAATCTGAGACTTGCAGGAGATTTGATGGAGTTTGGCATTTTATATGAAATTCTCACTGGTTCAGAAAACTCAGAGCATAGGTTGAAGAATACATTGATTAAAAGTATCTCAAGCAATGGGAGAAAGTCAGACTATTATGTAACCTTTGGGAACTGAAAAGGCTTTTGTACTTGAAGAAAGACTGAAGTAAATGCAATATGTAATTCCTCATTCAGCCATTGGCTTAAAAACAGAGTAAAGAGATGCATTTTCAGCACACAAATAGTTCAGTTAATGTTGAAAACAACTGTTATTTAAAACACCTAATTAGAAGCAAATTAGTCCAAAAGATGTAATCAACTTTTAGAATTGATTGTGGTAGGTTGTTGCATTTACAATTATATCCATTTAAAGAAAGAACAGGAAAGGTCTATTAGAGCTAGTACCTTTGAAATCTCCCTTTTGAATGAAAAGCTTTTAAAGTATACAAGCAAATTCTAGTGCCTAAGCAAGTAGATTTGAAAATTGTGTATCTTACCATAAATGTTTTCTTTAAAAAATAACTAAGCTTAAAGTCACCTGCCACTCCGCTTAACAAGTTCCTTGAAGCACTTGTTGAAAGCTATTACAGAGAATTTGCTTATCTGCAGAGGAGAAGCTAAGCAAGAAATGAATAAACATATTTTCTTGCCAAACATCAAAACAAGCACTTCTGAAAGATGAGTTTGAGTTATCTATTGCCACACTTTCCTAATTTCCTTGACTGGACAGAGATTGTATGTGGGAGGTGGAGAGGAAGCTAATTCACAGAGCTATCTCTTAAGAGGCATTTGTATATTTTCTGCATTTATCCCATGTCTCCATTTGCTTTAACTACATAGATTTATAAGCCCCAAATGATATTTGGCAGTCTTATTCTCTTAGCCTCACATATATTGAACAAAATTTAAATGGAGCTTACAGCAACATTATTACCATGGTTACACGGTCACAACAATTTCAGCACATAGATGACTTTTCATGTCTGTTTGAAATGTTTGTGATATCCAAGATACATATCTGAACCTAAACCATATTATATCTTTCTAATCTAATTTTCAGTTAATATCATGCTGAAGTCCTTTATTTGGTTCCACAAACAACCCACTCTACACATTGATCTTCCTACCCGTCTTCTCATACTACATATCAATAGCTGCTAATTCACTGGCCAGGCTTCCTAATACTTGAATTGCTCAATTACAGAATTTGAATATAATTAAGAAATAGGATATTTAACATGATCAGCACTCGAATGACATCTAACATAAACCAGCAAAAAACAAATAAAAGGGATATAATAGAGATTTTAAGAATTACATCAAGGTGAAATAATATGGAATACAACTCATAGAAGAGTTTGACTCGTCTTTACTTAAGTCTGTGGAAAAGTCACCTCAGAGTGGGATAAAACAGCCTTTACTCATATACAAATCACATTTCCAAAGAGCAATAGGGCTACAAATAGTTGCCACCTCTAAATGAATGTTTCACATCTGTGTTTCCACACTCCAGTAGCTAAGCTAATGTCAAGGACACTTTTGCAGAAAATTATTAAATTGATAAACTGCTTCAAGATCCTAAATACTAAATAGTCAGCCCTTTGCCATAATATTGTTAAATATGATTTATTATTAAAAAAAATAATAAATCATAAGTATAATACCTTAAAAAGTCCAATTAGAAAATAACACCCCAAAGAGGAAACAACTGCAAGCGTGTGCTTTGGGCTTTAGGAATACCCAACAGAATAATTGCCATTGTACTAGGAAGTTAAAAATTCTAAAGAAATATCCAGAATTACCTAAAAAAAAAATAAAAATAAAAATTGTAATGTATCTTCCACTGAAGCAAGTCAAAAGGTCCATTTAAATAGAATACTCCCTTAAAATTGCTTTATGCATCACTACAGGCTCACTAGCTTGCAATTGCACTGATTAGCAAAGACACGTGCAAGGCTTAAAGGGACCTTCTGGAGTGTCTTGATCAATCTGCCAACAATTTATGCACATACTAATAAGCAGTATGCAAACCAAAGGAGGTTTAAAATGCAGCGGTTACCTCAAACCAGATAGATATAAGGAGGACAACATATAGTTGTCTTCAGTAATACTAACAATCAATGTGGTTATTAAAAACTCATTATAAACATGTGGCATCTACTAAAAATGGAACAGAAATGTAAAACAACTGCATAATAATGTTGCATGGATGACAACATAGGACCAGAGAAGTCAAAACAAATCTGGCCACAGCAGATATTAAAGACAACACTATTGACTATTGGAATCCAACAGCTGAGAACTAAATGAAAATTTTTTTCTGTCCAACCTAACAATGGGCCGAGTACACTTAGATAATTAGTGCTTCCTTGAAAGCAGCATTATCTACAAGACTCCTGTTTTCTTTTCAGGAACAGAATAGATGATTTTTGATTCAATGAATAAAAATATGAATGTAATATATAGAGCCTATCTATCTATCTATCTATCTAAATATATGTATACTATATGTATAGTTAATTTATGGGATTTCTTTGTTGGTTTGTTTTTTTTTGGGGGGGGGGGGATTTTTGTTTGTTTTTTTTAATATTATAATTTTCATAATTTATATATTTTTAGTAGACAGTAGTTGAATCTCTGACACCTTAATTAGCAGCAGACTGTCTGCCATCACAGGATGAAACAATTTCCCCTGTTATTTATTTATCATCATGAGACTTCTAAAAGTGGATCGTCAACTTCTACCTTTCAATCAAATATGGCATGTACAGTTAGAAAATGGGCGATACGGTCATACAAGGGGTCTCTTTAAACAGAGTTGTTTCTAATTCAGATAGTTTATGTTCATTGGCAGAAATTGTGTTTCTAGTTGTGATGGATTTTGTCTGTCAAAAGGAGAATAGTAGTTTAAGTCATTTTGTCTGAGACAGATACGCAGGTGTCAGTGGAGCTGATGAAACAAGGAGCATGCATAGGTTGGACCCAGCAACTGCTTCTTGACTTCACCTTCTCCACAATACATCAGCAGGTTTCCTGTGTTAGCCTTGCTAACACATCACATTTTTCATGTCATATATTATTTTTTCCTGATAAATGAAACAGATGGAAAGAACGCTAAAATATATTTTTGTGGAAGGGTCCATAATTTAGTCCGGAAAGGTGACAGAATCAGAAATCAGCTCCTCATTGTCATTATTAACATGGTAAAACATTTTTTTTTCTACCATCTGCAGGTTCTGTGCTAATTTTGTACTGTCTTCTCATCTATTTGTATTTATTAGGAAAGAGTTATTTAATTATTTTAAAATAGAAAGCTTTTATATTTTTCTATTAACAGGAGCTACTGTGGAAACTAGTAGCACAGTAATGGGGTGAGAAGATGGCTAAATCAAGTATGATGCATCCATCATGCACCAATTTCTTTTAATTTACAGACCTACATGAAACAAGATACTGCAATTGAGGTTCCCCTGAAGTCTCTGGAAATTACTAGAAGATGTAGGCCATGCTAAAAATCTATCAGAGTATTTCAATTCTTCATAAATGTGAACACTACCACTGGTATACCTCAGTTTATGCAGATCCTTCTGGTAAAAAACAGTGACTGTGAAAGTGTTTCTGGAAGAGGAATTTTTTCAATATCTTAGGAAGTATTACCTGGACATTAACACCAGTTGATTTCATGAACAGCCAGGCAGTACACTTCCCTCATGGCTTCTATGTGGATGCTTGCATCAAACCATTTGCTCCACTTGAGAAAGCTTTGAAGCTCTATCACTTTGCAATAAGGTTCAGTTTGTGCAACCAAAAAATTTGAGCATGGTAATGTTTTCCAGTATTAGCCTGAAACTCTGCTACTGAGAAAGACGAGATAAAGGAAGAAGTGAAAAACTCCATTTGGGAGAGATTATGGCAGAAGGAAATCTCTGGAAAAGAGGAAAAGCCACAAATAGAGCCGGAGGCAAACCTGACAAGTAAGGAGCTACTGGGGTAGAAAGCTGGCCTGTAGGTTTAAATACCCTTCAAAACCCCCTCTTAAGATAGCTGGAAATTGAAATTATAATCTCCTTCAAGAGAAGCAACAAGAAATAAGAAAATGTGCATGTTTGAGGAAGGAAGTAATATCATAACTTTTGCTCTGGTGAGCATGTGCTTCACAGTACTCGGGGCAGGCGAAGAATGCTTCCCTACTGTTCAGATAAATTGAGCTGCTGAAGACCTCTCCTGCCCATCTTTCTTCCCTTGCAGCTAAGTGCCTACTCAGGGTGATTCACACCTTCATCTTGCTAGATTTCTGGACAGGTCATTTAGACCTGATAGGCTCAGTTCCCCATCTGTATAACCAAGATAATGACACTTCTCCACCTTAGAAATGTGCCCTAAGAACAAATGCTGGAGGAGTATACAGGGGCACGATGCCAGAGCCTATAGGAAGTCTTAAGGCAGGAACTTTGTCCCCTCTCTAAAAGTAACAAACAAGAACAACTTTTATGTAGACAGGACGCACAATGTGAATATGAGATGGAAAGGCTCAAGGTATTACGTTCCCTCTTAGAACACACATTTGCTATTATTTTCCTGTACTTCCTTCAGGCTATGGTGGCACTACTGAAATAATTATCATCCTGCCACCTCAACTCAGGAAGGCTGATGGGAAGTAGGAGGAACTTCTTTTATTTTCCCCCGTGCCCACCACCAAGCCAATTTTTTTCATTATCGAGGCAGCTGTTGCCGGAGCTATCTTTCCTCCCCTAGAAAGGACAGAGGGAAGGAATTTAACTGGGGTAGCTGTCACATTACAGCACTTTACAAAGAAGCAAATGAGAACTGATTCAGATGTGCGATTCCAGACTGTTTCCTAAGGGATGCAACATGAGTGGTGCAGCTATGAGCCTTGCTTTGGAAAGGAGCTTTGCAGAACACTATCACTACCAGGCTTGAATTTTGAAAACAAGGGACAGCAACTTGCACTCTGAAAGGCACAAAACCTGGCCAGGGCAAGCAGTGACCTTCTGAGATGTACTGGCTATTAAAGACAAAAAAAACAATACAAAAAGGCCCAGAAATAAAATCTTGAAATTCCCCTGGCTTTGATTCCATTCCTCAGGGTCACAATCTTGCTCTGCTCCTCTTTCATGGGTGTTCAGCACTCCTGATGCTCACTATTCCTGGGAGCTGAATCTACCCATACGAAGGCTGGTTACTGCCTACCACTCACAGTCAGTACCTGCTCCACTTGGCAGTAGCAGTTTGAGGGCATGCTAGCACACACATCATTTCTTTCTGTGGGAATTCAGGAAAATTTAACACCACACCTTGCAATGGAAGGAATATAAAGTGTAGCCTAGTATCTTTTCTTTAAATGACCTAATGACATTATGTATTCCATCTACAGACAGCATGGGAAGTGCCACTGTGACTGCTGAGGTGTACTGCTGATGTTCATTAGCAGTTTGCCACTTACTGCTCAGAATAAATAGGCAGAATGTTCCCTGGAGACAGGGCACAGACAACATAACCAAGAGACAAACAAGTATGTTGAATCCGAAGTGGTGGTTACACTTTATTAGATCTGTCAGTAATTCTGTCACTCTGCAGGAGGCACCATCCGAGCTTGTGTAACCCAGCATCTCTGCCCCATTAATCCTGCCTAACAAGGTGATAAGTGTTTCAACTAAGAAACAAAATTAAATATCAAAATCTACATTTAATAAACACCATGCATTTTATTCAGACATCCTCCAGGAAAGAACCTGGAGTCAACCAAAGGATCATAATCTTACCGATTTTATCTTAAGTGAGGCCTGACCCACAAGGGTAATTTCTGTAGAAGCATAGACAATAGTGTTTACTCTGATGCTTTTATGACAGAAATGAGCACTTTTCTTACATATTTTAGTAGGAAAACTATAAAGGCAATATAGACATTATATAACATAATGAAAAGATCTTCTGATTTTTTATCTGTAGCATTAGTCATCACATTGATATCAGCAATCAAATAGAATGAAATCACAAAGTGAAAAAGAAAAAAAAACCCGTCTAGCTTCTGTTTTTCATTTTAAATAGGACAGCTTAGGGGCAACTGGAAAAAGTCTCCAAACATTTCAGATCTGTGCTGTTTGACAGCATTTCTGTATTTCTGTTGCTACTTTCCCCCTGCCATCCCCCCAACCCCCCTTTGAATTTCATACGGGAAGGAGTCCAAACAATCTCCAAAAGATCAGATTCTACTATGTCGAGAAAAGAAACAGACTCTACCACTACCTGCATGCCCTATGTCTGACATATATCACACAGCATGCTATCTAATTTCAGAAAAAAATGCTTCAGAAGAATGTTGTCCATCCCTCCAACAGGTTTTTCATTTTCCTATCAGAACCATAAAAAAGGTTAAAAAATACCCAAACAAATCCTCCTCCTCATTATATAGCATATAAAAGAAGTGAATAACAGCATCTACTAGAATTCAGTAAAATCCAACTTCTGCTTGTGTAGCCCCACACCAGACAGGAGGGACAGCAGAGGACTCCCACCACAACAGATCTGTGTATGGAACACATCTCCTGCAAGAGCATTCATGGCTAACCAAAACCAAAGTGATCAGTGACCGTAAGCATAAACATGCCTACAACTGTAAACCATCTGCATGATATTGAATAAAGATATTCATCCATTCCATATATCTAAAGGGCTGTAAAGTGTTTCATTATGGCAAAGAAGATGGTAATAAAGAGCTACTGATGCAGCAAGTGGCATGCAGCACAGAACTGTGCTTGCAGCGCCTATATAGAGTTGGAACAAAAAATATTCAAAGATTCAAACCTGTGACCAGTTCTCTGATTTCCAAATCTGTAGTCTTGCGAAGTAACCGTACTAATGCTGGGATACCACCACAGTTTTTCAGAGCAATTTTGTTGTCATCATTTGCCTTCCCATATACCAAGTTTCTCAAAGCTCCACAGGCACTACGGTGGACTTCTGTCATCCGATGGTCCAATAGGTCCACCAGTAATTGTATTCCACCTTGTCTTCTTATCTGAAACAAGCCAAAGTTATAATCATAAAATTACAGAATAAACACTGGTATTATATATGTTATTCAATGTAACCAAGCTGTGGTTTATGCAGGCTATGCACCAGCAAAGTTTTGCTGGCAGCCCCCTAAAGACACTACGTTACACTGCTTTGATTTCTCGCATTATATTTTCAGTAGCAGCATAACTGTACAACAACTAACCTGAACCTCTAGAAAAGCATCTAAAAGATAGTCAAAAGTGTTGCTTCACCGAGATTTCTCAAGGTTCAGCAATGTTTGCCTTGATCTCCTGTGCTGAAGAAACATCATCTGCTTTGGAGTGTAGTTCATCACAGGCTAGTGAAAAAAACACAAGACAAAAGCAAACAAAAATAAAACCACTTCATGTAATAACGTTTTTAGGACTCCCCTTTTACTCCCTTTACTGGGAATGTGAAGAGCTACTGTAGTCTCTGTGAGGATGTTATATCAACAAAGTTAGGAAAAGCAAAGATGAAAAGAAAAGGAGGAAGTCTGCACAAACATAAAGACAAGGATGATGGATAAATCATGGAAAGATTGTTCTGACTGAGGGAGACCCTCAAGTGATGTAGGAACTAAGGTGGCAAAAAAAACCACACCAAAACAAACAAGCAAACAAACAAACAAAAACAACAACAACAACAAACAACCCACAAACAAAAACAACACACACACACACACAAATCACTGAAAGTGTTGTCAAGCATTGGAACAGGCTACTACAGTGGTAGTTACCATCCCTAGAGGTATTTAAAAGTGGTAGATGTTGCACTTAAGGACTTGGTTTAGTGGGACTTGGTAGTGCTAGGCTTAGGGTTGGATTCAATGATCTTAGATGCCTTTTCCAACCTTAATGATACTGTGGTTCTATAATACTATGATGCACTGCAAATAGAGACTGAAAAATGATTCAGCCTTTGAGGTTTCAAAATTGAGCTATGCAAAATTACTGATAAAGTAGAAGTTCTCTCTTCCGAAAATTTATCTGGCATATTTCTGTTATTGTAATAACAGCAAGACCCATTAATAGAGCAGTTTTGTAGTTAAAAAGTGTATATACTGAGATGTTACAGTATTAAATTAATATGTTTCATTGTCTATACAGTTACAACACAGCCTTGGGTCACATGCCAAAGTGATAGTGTTTAAAGATAAACTAAGATATTTTCTCTTGAATAGCCATTTTATCAGTATAGCACGTCCAGCTTCCTGAGCAATATGCAGGTCACCTGGAATACTACAGCAGCTGGCACTCCATAGAGAGTGCAGAGATGTGAATGGCCATTGGTAAAATACAGGAACTTCAGGCAAAAAAGTTAATTAATCTTTTTGAAAGTTTATGCTCCTACTGCTCAGAAAAAAACTGTGACATCTTTCAGTTTAGAATCCAGATTTAGAAAGCAGATCAAAGAGAAAAGGTGTTGCAATATATCTCACTGGTCAAAACCTTACCCATGGGAACAAGACAACTTGCAATGATATGATTTGCTCCTTTCCAAGCCAGGAAAAAATTACCAAGTTATTCTGTGAGAGGTAGAGGGTGAGGCTTACTTGTTTGCTTGCTTTTACAGTCCATTACCTTTTAATATTCAGATTAAAATACATTTGTTTCCCCTACTAACAAGATTTTCAAAACCAAGCATACTAGAGGGAGAGCCACCTACACAACAAAATAGATGATATTTACTGAAACAGACTAGGAATGAAAATTTATGCATCAGTTCTACAAAAGGTGAATCAAACATCAAGCTTCATACTTCAATCTCTGAAAAGAAACAAGATCCAATAGAAGAAAGAACACAGTTAAAAAGTACACGAGTTCTGGTGTGGTGAGTAATATAAGGAATGACAGAATGAAAGTATGCCTGCTGAACTTTGTGAATTTATTTTTTAAAGCACAACATGCTGAATGAATATTTTAATTGCTACACTGACAAAAAAAAAAAAGACAAAAAAAAAAGACTAAGAATGAGAAGTATTAACTTTGTAGCAAAAATCATCCAGTGTACTACAGTTAATCTGAAGATGCAAAAAGCTCTGCCTCTGTTCAGAGGCATGCTGTTCGTGTGCTGCCTTCCCCATTCTCTCTCTGATACAGCGAAGTAGCATCTCATGCTCCTCAGCATTTTCTCTTGTGGATACTCTCAGGTGATAAGTTTTGCTGTATTCCACTCATTTCTAAGGGAAAATGTGTGGTTCTGCCATATTCAGCTGGTACTCCTGAGGTGCACCTTCCCTTTTCAGTCATAGTATTGACAGCACACTAGAATCATGCAGCTCATGCAGCTTCTCCTCTCCTAGGAACCTGAAGTCAGTAGCAGACTGAAGTGATTCAAAGATACTTTCTTAAATGCAATAGCATTAAATATTAATCTAAAATGCATTTCTGTCAGTAAAACAGTAATTTCCAGGCTCAGATACTTGGCAAAGCAGCTGTGTCATTCAGACAGAGAAACTGATTCTTCACAACGGGGAGCTCAGTTTCTGATGTTCTTCAACAGAATTATTGGGATTTTTTTCATTTTCCAACAGCCCTTTATTCATCTGAAGTCTCATCCCATCTTTGCGCTTCCATCACATATCTATACAGTTGATTAACACTATATTCTCCAGTAGGTTTAACAAATTGTGAGACTGTGATGGATGTTACCAGATTCTATTTACATCTGCGGAAACTGAGGCAAAGGAAATCAAATTATTTCATAGAATCACAGAATGTTTTGGGTTGGAAGGGACCTTTAAAGGTCATCTAGTCCAAGACCCCTGTAGGGAGCAGAGACATCTTTAGCTTGATCAGGTTTCTCAGTTTTATTTATTTATTTTATTTGTTCAGGTCCCTTATACAGTTAAGAACCACAGCCTGAAGGACAGTTCTGACCTAGTGAGTCTCGTGGGGCAGATCTCAACCAAGCTAAGTTGTCGTGGCTCCAGTGTTACTGCCAAATGTCATTGCCAAGAATACTGGGATGAGTGAATAAGCAACAATTTGCACAAATGGGGCATCAAATCCCACTCCCCCAAAGGACTTTGACAGACAATTCTGTCTCTCCTGGGATTATATTATGAGAATATTTCTTAGTAACATTTATTGGCATGTGTCTGCTGCCTTGCTACATCTGAGAGACAAAGAAAATAGAATATGGTGTAGTCTGCTTGCCTACTATAATCAAATAAACAGTCCAGCACCGAGTTGTCGGGAGATAAGGAATCTAACTGTTCTCACACAGACCAATCCCAGAGCAGCCACTTCTGAAGTTGAAAGAATGACCTTCAACTTGGCAGCACAACTGAGTTTGCCCAGTCATACCATAAAGTTTATTCTTCCTGTCTTGAATATATCATGCCTTTTTACACTGTCTTTTCTCAAAATAAAAAATAAAAAAAGAAAAAAAATCAGACTCGAAGTATTAAAAATTTTGTGTGAATCTGCACTGTGGTGTTTCCCATGACTCAATCCACAGGCACCATGCATTTTCAAATGTTGTTTCCTTTTTTCCTCACTAGAAATATTTTGTGTGCCTTCAGAAGATGTTGTTAAATAAGTAAAGCAGGCTGTGTTCCTTCACACATGGCATTATTGAGTGTAAGGCAAATACTATCAGGACCAGGAATCCCAGCATGCATAATTCTGAATTCATTCTGTTGAACTTTCCTAATAAATTAGGAATCTATGGTGTGTAGTGGAAACCTAAGCTGATCAACATAAAAACTGAAAGAACAGAGATTGCATGAATTCTGCCATGAAAAATTTTCCATGGAAGAATGCGCAGAGCTGTTTTCATCCAATGACTCACATGTTTTCTTTTTCCAGGAAATTGTTAAACTGTCCCTTTAAAGTTGGCCCTTCACCATTAATGTTAACTCTCTACTTGCTGGTCAGAAGCACCTGCTCTGGTCAAGTCCCACGATGCCACAACCCAGACAGACAGGACAGGAAAAGGTGGCAGACTCTCTGGTCCACAGACTGATAAGAGTGCACTCACATCAGCTTGACACAAGTCTTCTCCTCTGGTATTGTATGAAGTTTGTATGTGCATTGTATCTGCACTATGAAGATACAAACTGAATTTGGACTCAAGAAGAGGTTCAGACAAGTGCTGGAGGAAGTGAAGATGTTTGTTATGTTCCTAATAAGGAGAGCCTGGAGGTCTCATGCCAAGAGCCTTTGAGAAATGTAATTTTTCAGTTTCAAGGCTGATTCAGTGGTGTTTGCCACAATGAATTTTCTACGACAGTGGACTGTTAGACATTTGATCTACCAGGAGCTACTGATGACTAGCCCGAGGCACATGCATTGGTAAAACAAGTCAATAATACACTGATGATATGTTTGAAACAATACAGATATACTTGATTACTCTATGAATTTAGTGTATGAATTGACAGGTTGCTTTTCTAATTCAATACAAGAGATTGGATGAATGTGTGGAAGAAAAAGAAATGTAGGATGTGAAGGGTATACAGATACCTGGAATGTAAGGACAGCTGTTTTGTGAGGACATCTGGTCAATGGCTGTCCAGCATATAAACAAAGATGAGACAGGAAAAGTAATAAATCACACTTAATGTACACAAATCTTATAGAACAAGAGAAAATACCAGAGAACAGGTCTGAAAGGTCACTGATGGGCTGCTGAAGGAACCACTCAAAAGCTGGGAGAGCGTCAGCCTGGGTTTTGTTAAGTGGTAAGGGGCAGTGAGGCATGCAAGGAGGAATCAATGACAAGTTTATCATGGGTCCTATGGGAAAAAAATGGGGTGCTTTCAAGGGATTGTGGCAATGTGTAAAAATTATGGAATGTTTAGGAGAAGGGCAAAGGTAGGAAAAGAGAGACATCCAAATGCAAGAGGGAGGAACAACATGATAAATACAGAGAAGGGTGTAATGAAAGTGGCTGGTCATGGAAAATTTGTGCTGCAGTATGCTTGTTCAACCAAACCCTGTGCCTGATCACTGCAGTCTGTTTTACCTTGTTATTAAACCTAATTCCTAAAATGTTTTCTGGATGAGGAGAGTCTACATGCTGGATTGGCATAATGCTAGTGAACCGTGAGCTGGAATAGTTGATGAGTAGGACAGGAGGTCTGGGAAAGAGCTATCAGAGACACTGTAGATCTAGTGGATAGATAGCAGCAAGGCCAGGGTCTGAGGATGTGCTATTCGTCAGACCAAAGGTGTGAACCAGCTACCAGAGAGACCTCTTTGTGTCTGCATATGTGTGAGATGAGACCTGCCAGCAAGCTTTGAGCTTCATTAGCTGGAGATGAAAGACCACATATTACTGTTTGTGCTTGTGTGAGTGCTGCTTTGCATGCATAGGGTGCCTATGCAGGCACTGTTCTTGTTTGTTTTGATCTGTTGTGTGAACTAAGCTTCTTTAACTTACATATCTAACAAAATTAACAGGGACACTTTTATTCCTAGAATGATCCATATGTGACTAATTTCTCATTAATTTATTGTATTGGTTTAGTAGTTACCTAATTTAGGTTAGTATATACTACACTATACTTGAAATTTTATCTGGGTTACATCTTCAGACTTATGTCAAGTTTACTGAAGAGGAATTACCAGCTGGCATGTTAAGCTAGTCTAACAGAGAAGTGCCCACCTTTTGATGCAATGCCATAACACGTCTTGCTCCATTTCCAAGCAGCAGTTAAAAGTCTGGTCCCAATCACTCTGAAGACTACTAACACTAATCCCACAGATTGCAGGAGGTGGTTCATGCAGCATTCCAACTTTTATACAAAGGATAAGTTGGAGTCAGAGGATCAAATACAGAGCTCCAGCTACCTTTGGAAAAGATGTCTGGATCTACAGCTTTTGGTATATTCTCCCTGCTTTGTATTACACCTGTTACATATAACCCCTACTATTTTGAGATTACTCTGGCCAAAGGATACTTTCTATGCTCTAAAAAGAATGGGCAGAAGGACAGTTTATGAACATGGGACATCTAAGGAAAAAAACTCATAAAATTAAAGTGTAAATATTGTAAGAAATGCTGCAGCCTTCTTAATTTACCTTTTACTTTTCATGACAAATGCATGCTAATGCTTACACAAATCACAACACAGCTTGAAAGGGAATTGTTGTCAGATGTAAGCAGTAACAGCATTACAGTCCATGACCTTAATTGACAAAACATGCTACCTGACACTGATTCAGCAGAGAAGCCATGCTATTCCTCCAGGCTCTGTTTAAACTCTAACAATTGGATGTGAAAACCCGACCAGCTTGCTTCCCTGGGGATGGGGAAGATTTGCCTGAAAAGTGAGGATAACCATGACTGTCAGACTGACCAGGGATCATTCTTTGACTTACAAACAGAAGTATTATTTTCCCACATTTAGAAGGATTGATAACTTCTCAAATGTGAACAAAATATAGGTGAGTGAAAAACTGGCCAGAAAACTGGCCCTGGAATTTAGCTGTTGCTTATAGCTTTGCAACAGCAGAAGCGAAGGTAAAGCTAAGAGATGTTAGTTGTTTTGATTATTACTACATTTTTGAACAATATTTTGCAATAAAAACTATTCTATTCCTCCCAGCAGTGAAGAAGAGAAGCAAACCCCTTTCTTTGAATCACTGCATATGGAAATTCCCTCTTCCATCCCCTGAAAAGCTGTAAAAATCAGCTAGAGATATGAAATGGAAGAAAAGTGAAGCTTCAAGTTTGAAACGGTTTAGCCAAAGACTGTTAGATAATGAAGTATTCCAACACAGACTAAAAATACTGCTGTGATAGAAACCAAAACACCCTTCCTCTTCTATTTATACTTGGCAAGTGGGTATCTGAGATATTGATCAAATTTTCCAGTAGGTATAACTGGAACATCCTCTTCTGCATTTAATTCTCACTACCCTGCCTTACAAAGTAAAATATAATAGAAACAGATGAGGATTAAGAATAGGTGGTAAAAACTGTTAAAATACTGACAGAGTGATGAAGTGTGTTTCTAAAATAGCACAATCTCCTCTTCCCAATAAGACATTAAGTGTTCCAGTATTGACAACTCCAAAGTCCTAATTTGAAGATTAATTCATGATTAAATGCTTACTTTCCATGTTTATTAATAATCACTTTTGAATAATTCTCCATCCAAAAGAGATGAACAATCAAGCCTTTTTAGACTTTGTAGATATTGCCATCTTAATTGACATAATACAATGCATCATCCAACACTTATTCTGTGAATTGACATTATTAGGAAAGCATGTTTCAATATATCAAAATACAAGTGTTCGAACTTATGAAATTATTTTTAATTCCACTGTGTTACCTATGGAATGGAACTAAAAAAGTAACTAACTCCTAGCACAGGTGACTATATCCCATAAACCCAAAACTGAAAGGACAATTCAGTTTAAGGTTGCTTCTGGAAATCTGGCCATGAAATTATTAAATTTTTAGATTTTTTTTTTTTTACTGCAATTCCAGATCCTCTCCATAAGGTATCTCTATTACTTATCTTTGCCTTGTTTACATTACTAAAATGACTTTCATCTAAGAGGGAAAAGAATGTTATTTTTGGAGATGGGTTTGGAAGATGGGTGGCCTCACTGATAACTAGTTTCAGTGAGCTCACACCTAAACTTAAAATGGATGTGAAGGGAAAAAAAAATAACAAACCAGAATATGGGAATAGTATTTAGTACAATATGCCTCTTAAGACAAATGAACTGGTTCAAAAAAAAATTCCTCTCCACTCTTTCTTCTTCTGTGCCTCTAGAACAACAGGTAGACAATACAAAATCGACATGTTGCAAACATACATGAGATTTATTACAGACAAATTTACCCATAACATCAAAGAGTAATTTAGTTTCATTAGCAAGTAATTTGCTACAAGTTTAAAAAAAGTGCTGAGTAATTTTAGCTTAAAATAGAGTGGAATGTTATGGAAATTGCTGCATTAGCTCTGAAGTCTAATTTGTTTAAGGAATATAAATCACAATTTGGATCTAGACCACATTTAAGATTGGTTTTGTCATTAAGACTTTTTATCTCAGACACAAAGGCAACATAAAGCTGTGAACAGGATAATTTAAACAAATTTAACCACGGGTACTTATATATTGTTTTGCTTTAAGTTAAATAAGAATTGCTCCCTGTGTGCTAAATTGCAGCACATGGAGAAGGAAGGTGATCTTTTTTCTGTGTCTGTAGAATCAGGTGGGTGTTTGAAGGAATGGTTATATGACACGAGGATGTACAGCACAAGGTCAATACTTAGAAGCTTTTCTTCTGGGAGTGGATATTCTATTTCTGTAACCAAGTATACATATGTTTTTCCCTGTGCCTCTTAAGTGACCTCTTTAGACCCTGGGACGTATGTGTGGTGTTAACAGAGACTCAAAAAAATGTTCTGAACAGGAGGAGACTCAAAATACGTTATAAAATTGCCCTGAAAAGGTATGAATAAATGTGCTGCTTTCTCAGTCAGTAAGCCTTAATGTATTCTGCACTGTGACACATTTTGGTTTTTATCCTTGGTAGGGAAGCTATCCCTGTTATAAATCAAGGTTTTAGCATGATTTTATTTTTTACTAAAAAGATCTGGTTAGGTATAATTTACCTGTAATAATAAAGCAGTTTATCCTAATGCTCTTAAAAAAACATTAAATTTGTAGGCTGCCAGAAGCATCCTATTCTAAATATTCTAAATATCAAGCATTAATGGAATCATCCAAATAGCAGTCCTAACTGCAGGTGCAGAGCTGCCATAAAGCACTTGTCTGACTGTGAAGGTATTAGAAAACTCATTTGCAATCACACTGTTAAAAGCAGCTTCTCCTAAAATGAGCAGATTGGCATTGACCTGCATTAACAAGGCTTCTCAGTCTTTGAATCACTGAGAATCAACAGAAATTTGGAAAAAAAAAGCTGTGAGAAGGTATTGTATTTATGTGATTTTAATTTGGGGTCTTTGCTTTTCCAAACAGTCAAAAAGAGACAGAATACTACAGGAGGTTCAGCAGTGTGTAATTCATAGACAATGCAACAGTCATATTAACTTAGGATGCAAAATACATTGGTATTACTCAGGCACTGATGTAGTACTGTGTGAAGTTAAATGAAAAATGATGATTAATTCCAAGGGTTTGGATCATTTACTTTCTGGTATATAAAAATAATTAAGCATCTGTTTAAGAATGAAGGATTACATTTATTATTGGGGAAAAAAATTTTTACATACACTTAGGAACATCCTGATACTCTTATAACCAGATTGCCAGTGAAGTTAAACAGGATATAGAAAATTCAACATTTTTTTTATGTAAAGAAAATGTAAGTTTTTTAGACAAGTGCAGTAGGGCAGTACTTTGTATTTTATTTTTACAGTATTTTAACAGTTATAAATATTTTAACAGAGGACATAAACTTAGTGTTAGATGAAAATTTCTGAACTTGTAGTTATATACATTCACTTAAGCATATTATTATTGGGATTTAGTCAATGTGAACACAAACACAATCTTAGAACGAAGTGGTCACTAATAAGACCACAGAGAATTCATTTCTTCCATTCTTTTAAGCCCAAACAACAGAACAACTCTATCTGACGTTTCAGCTCTAAATTGGAAATTCAGAAAGTTACTTTTTTAATGCTTGCTGTAGCTATCTCAGATAGTTTGCCTCGCAAAAAACAAACAAACAAACAAACAAACATGCCACTTCTCAGATTAAAAATACATTTACAGTTTATTACATGAAGCATCATACTGCCCCCTGATGACCTCTGCTCCCATGACATCCTCTTCTGCGATTTAAACAAGAGGGATTCTCTCCTTATAACTGGTGTGTTATCCTACAAAGAATATCTCAGTCACATGAGAATTCTCTGTCTTAAAGCCAAAGTATTTACGGGACCAGTTACTGCCTCAAAAGCTAACAGATGCGTTCTCACAACATTCCTCTTTGGCAGGAAGTTTTACTAATAGAAGTTCAGGCATATAAAATTATTTGCCTAAGGTGACAAAGGCTGTGGCACAGCTACAACTACAAACTGTAATTTAAGAGTTCCAGTGCAGAGTTGCACTGCAGACTCTTTCCTCTATCTTTCTATTTATGTATCATAAATGGCACAAGAAGAGGCACATGGAAATCTGCTTCTGCCTCACCCAAAACCCTGTGATCCTTTTGTGCGTAGAATACGGAGCAAGTCCCTTTCTACAGGGCTTTGTTTGGTTAACCATGTGCCTGCAACACGTCTGGTGAAACAAACAGCCTGATCCAGAAGTGCTGCTGACATGGGTAGGCAGAGTTCCCACCCACTCTTCACCAACTGTGATAGCAGCAACAGCACAAATATAAGGGGCTGATCTGGACCTATTGTGTCATTTGTTGTATTTGTGGATGAAGTTGCTAAGCCGCTTTCCAACAAATGTGAAAAGTCCTGGCGGTCTGGTGAAGTTCCTGCTGACTGGAAAAGGGGGAAACATCACCCCCATTTTCAAAAAGGGAAAAAGGACCCTACAGGCCAGTCAGTCTCACCTCTGTACCCTGCAAGATGACGGAGCAGATCCTCCTGAAGGCTCTGATAAAGGCACATGGAAAATGAAGAGGTGATTGGTGAGTCAAAATGTTTCCACCAAGGGCAAATAGTGCCTGAAAAATTCGTTGGCCTTTTACAATGGAGTTACAGCATTGGTGGATAAGGAAAAAGCAACTGGACTTGCACAAAGTATTCAACACTGACATCCTGACATCATGACATCCTGGTCTTGAAATTGGAAAGACATGGGTTTGATGAATGGACCACTTGGTGAATAGGGAATTGGCTGGTTGCACTCACATAGTTGTGATCAATGGCTCATTATCTAAGTGGAGACCAGTGATGAGTGGTGTTCCTCAGGGATCAATATTGGGACTGAAGCAATTTAACATCATTGTTGGTGACATGGACAGTAGGATCAAGTACACCGTCAGCAAGTTTGCTGATGACACCAAGCTGTGTGGTGCAGTCAACATGCTGGAGGGAAGGGATGCCATCCAGAGGGACCTAGACAGGCTTGAGAGGTGGGCCCATGACAACCTCATAAAATTCAAGAAGGCCAAGTGCCAGGTCCTGCACCTGGGTCAGGGCAATCCCAAACACATACAGGCTGTGTGGAGTATGGATCGAGCAGTTACAAGAAGTAAAACTCAAGGGTCCTGATTGACAAAAAGCTCAACATGAGCCATCAACATGTTAGTGCAGGGCGTTTGGAACCAGATGATCTTTTAAGGTCCTTTTCAACCCAAGCCATTTTGTGATTCTCCGATTTATCATTTTGCATTACCAATTTCTTTATATCTGTTAAAAGATCCTTGTAGTGGGCATTACAATACCTACTTTTTATACAGAAGAGTACTCGGAAACAAATCAAATCTCTTCGAGAAATTGAAACCTGTAATTACATTCCAAATAAATTTTCAAGAGATATCTCTCAGATTTTTCTGAACCAAGATCTTTACAAGATACCAATGTTAGAAATGTCACCCATTTATCAGTAAATAGTACTTTTCTGGGATGAGGAGAAGGAGAGAATCTACTAAAATTATGTAAACTATATACTACTAAAAAATATGCAAAACTTCAGAATTTCAAAATGGATGATTTTTTTTTTTTTTAATATTTCTTTCTTTTATTCCTTATGTGATATGAGTTGTATCAATGTAAAACCTAGAAAAGCAGGACTGACTTCAGCAGCATTGCTTACAGCATTGCTCTAAATTTACTCTGAGATTACATTAAGGACTCTCTGGTTCTAGCAGCTTCAAATAGTTTTCTGCAGAGGCTGGATAGACAGACATTTTAATTTTAGAGCCTTAGGTGTCCTTATGCCTCCAGAAACCTGTGCCTTCTGCTGTAAACATTCTTGGTAGCTTAGTAAAAGCCATCTCTTTGTATTTTTAAATACATTTGGAGATCATCTGATGGTTTTTACTTTAGAAGTTTCATTTGGCATGGTCTATTTATCAGGACTAAAATTCACCTTCTTGAAATAATTTTGCTGCCAACCTTATTAGTACAGATATGTTGAGAAAATATCAAATTACAGGTACTGATATAAAACTGTTATTTTATTTTAGTATTTATATAGTGTACAAAGACTTACTGTGGCGTGCTGTATGACAAGAACAGTAATATAAAAATATGTTCTACAATAGACAAATAATCCTCTGCATTCACACATCATCCTTATAAATCAGAGAAGCAATTGGCAGA
Source organism: Chloroceryle amazona (assembly GCA_027560015.1). Lineage (NCBI taxonomy): Eukaryota > Metazoa > Chordata > Aves > Coraciiformes > Cerylidae > Chloroceryle > Chloroceryle amazona. The sequence goes on from JANHFX010027835.1 coordinate 98,359, forward strand.
ATTATAAATAGAAAGAAATCGATGGCACATATAGTAGAATGTCATGCTGCTTGAAAAAGTTTCAAGTATATTTATTGCCCATTCAAAATGTGGGAACATCATATTACTTATGTCCAATGACATTGTCCTTCAGCATCTGTAACCTTTCCTTCCCTACCACCTAATATTTTCAAATACAAAAGATACAGCTTTTACAAATGTTTTAATACAGCTGGGACATTTTTTACCTCAGACCAGTGGAGAGAGATTCATGACAGTGCAGCATTATTCCTGTATCTGCTGCATGTCATAGAAAGGAGCACGAAGGCATTCGTCTTGCGCATGTAATACTATTTTTTTTCTCTTCCTAACTGCCTGAAGAGCGTTATCACCAGATGTTCACATCTGCATCTTCTGGCTAATTTAATTTATTGACTAAAATTCTTTTATATGTAATTACCAATTCAGAGGATAACTAAACAGGATAGTGCAGACAACAACAGTGAAGGTGCAATCATCCCTGTGAAGTATGGATAGACAATAATAATAATAAAGTATTTGGTGTTGCTTTGGCTCTAAATAATCATCACTGACTCTTTATTAGTATCACAGAAAAAATGTAATATAATGAGGAACTTTTGGGAAGAGCAGGCAAAACTTTGTCCATCTGGCTATTCCCCAGGGAGGGAATGACTGGGTAGTAGAGGGGGAAAGCAATGCAAAGCAGTGTGTAGGATAAAAATACAGATGTATATTCTCAATATTATGATCACCACTGTTTTCAGTCACTTGGTAAATTCATTCAGTTCAGTCAGAATGTGAGATGAGAGAGAACAATGTTGTATTACAAAATGACTGAAAGCATCAGGAAGGCACCAAGCAAAATGTCTAATTTTTGCTTATCTTGCATTAGCTCAGAAAACACCCCAACAACTACACTAGATATTCCATTACATTTATGAAATAATGTACTCTTTTTTATTTATTTTTAAAACTATGTCACTTTACAGGACTGACACTTTATTCCCAGTTGAGGCTATTTTCCAAAAGGAATAGTTTTGAAATGTGAATGCAATAAACCTAAAGCATTAATCAAGTTCCTTAGAAGAGCAGAGGAGTAAAAGAGAAAAACTGGCACTCACAGTCTGCCACTACTTTCCTGGGCAGTTAACATGCTAACTCTTCGATTTCCTCTTCTAACCCAATGTTACTCCCATGGGGCTTGCCATTAATTCATCCATTGCACAACCGTAATATTTTCCTAACTTTACATCAAGTGAAATATATGCCAGGGCATATTAAATCATTATTATAATTCAGGCACAGTATTCTGATGATAAAATCAAGAATAACCATGGTTAAATGACCCCAGAGGGATTCCAGAATGTAAAATGCTGCTCCTTCTGTGCTATAGAAAGCACAGATTGTGGGGACACTGCACCACACTCAGAGACATTCATTAATACTCAGTCTTAATAAACGTAAAGACTGTGCAGAAAACAAAGACATGAAGTCTATCATCAGAAGAGATAAATGTCATAAAATGCCTAATTGCATAAATCAGATGGTGGAACTAAATGGAAAAATGCATTCAGAAATGCTTTTAAAATCCAGGCTATCAGTTTAAGATTTAATTCCCTTATAGAATATGAGCTTTTATGTGGTTAACTATAAAATGATAGACCTTTTTTTTTTTTTTAAAAAAAAAAGGCAGAAAGAAGAAGCAATAGCAGAAAACAAATGTTGCTTTCAAAAAATTTTATACAGAAGGTGAGATAAGCCATAGTTAATACAGTTAGTATAGTAGAATGACCTAGATCATGGGAAGGGTTTTTTTTTTTGTATAAATCTATCAAAATAGAGGATTTATCATTCATCTGGTTTTGTTTTATGAATCTTCCAATAGGAAAGGGGAAAAAATGTCTTCAGGCCCTATTTCCCACTCCAAATTAATGTGATTGCAAGTGTGCCACAAGATACTTAGTGCCAGGCAAACTAGAGACAGAAGGACCAGAGGGGCCTTACACCCTCCCCTCTCAAACAGACAGATGGCAGAAAGCCATGATTTAGGACACCATATAAGAGCCTGTCACCAGTGAGGATCCAGTATCGTGTGTCCAGCCCTGTGAATCATGAACCACCGCTGTTTCCTTTGGGCAGCTTTCCACCTTCTGAAGCAACTGCTGGTGAAACACGAAGTACCCAAGAGCCCTACAACAGGCTGGGACAACTCTCTCCATTCTTGCTGATCAGCCAGGACACACCTATGCCCTTATGGACATCCATGTTAAAAAGGGGATTTTGCATTGCTAGCAGCATGTGAGTATATCACAAAAGCATCCAGAATGAAAACAGAAAGACAGCCCTCACAAATATTTTCATCCTGAAACTACAAAGGTATTCATACTGATGGGTTGTTGACAACTTATCACCCTTGAGAAGAATAAAAGAAAATAATCAAAGTAGAATAAAATTATCATCCCTGTTTTGCAGGAGAGCCCATGGTTATGCGGGGTGCTAAAATGGACCTAGGGCATTAGTCACGTTTTTCAGTATAAAGTCAAGTGTTTCAGTATAAACTCATGTTATTTCAGGTAGAGTCAGGTATACAGCTTTTACTCAATCTGTTCATCGTTCATCTTCACATATTTATGGAACCATAGAATCATAAAATCATATACATTGGAAAAGACCTTCAAGATCATCAAGTCCGACCATTAACCCCATTCTACATGTCCACTGCTAAACCATGTCGCTAAGCACCATACCTACACGACTTTTAAACACAGACAGGGATAGTAATTCAACCACTTCCTTGGGCAGCCTGTTTCAGTGCTTGACAAGCCTTTCAGGGAAAACATTCTTTCTAATGTTCAACCTAAACCTCCTCTGGTGCAGCTTGAGGCTATTTCTTCTTGTTTTATCACTAGTTACTTGGGAGAAGAGACCAACCCCCACTTCGCTACAACCTCCTTTCAGGTAGTTGTAGAGAGCAATAAGGTCTCTCCTGAGCCTCCTTTTCTCCAGGCTGAATAGACCGAGTTGCCTCAGCTGCTCCTCATAAGACTTGTTCTCTAGATCAAGATTTACCTCATCTTTCTCTTCTCTTTCTGGCTACAATGAAATATAAACACATAACTCCTTCTGTTGCAGCAAGATAGAGTGGATTTGAGCCACTGGTATGCTAGAGAAAGCTAAAAGAATAGATACTGAAATTGATCAAATTAACTGTTCTTGTCACTGGTTAGTTTTGTAATTAATATAATTCACTCAGTTAATCAAGTCTTATTTAGTAATTACAGGTCAGTTATTTTACACTTTGTAGTTACTCCTCATGTAAGATATACACAGTGCACCACAAATATTGTAACAGTGTAGCATCTCTTGGTTGAAATACATTCCCTGAGTACCACCAGTTCAAAAGCTCTCTGAAAAAATAATGTTAAGATAAATAAGCCTCGAGGAAGAATGAAAAACACCATTCCTCATAAAAATGTTGAATATAATAGGATGACAAGTAATGATAAAGGTATTTGTACACTTTGTCTTACTGTGAAGAGTAAGACTCTGTGGTTCTTCTGTTGGTGACTGTGTATGGAAGTTATACATAACTTTCCTTCAGTGTAAAATTATATGCTTGAATGACAAGGTGCAAGAAATGGAACATCTCGTTGGAAAAACGTTTCCAGTAATGCAATCTAAGAAAATTTATAGAAGACAAACCAAAAAGTCATTTCCATAACCACTTTGAGGTTAAAATAGTAAATAAATAAATAAATGCATTTTGTATATGAGTAATTGGCAGTAAAAGATCCCAACCAATACTGCAAAGCAAGACAGTATCTGTTGATTGACTTCTTAGAAAACAGACTGGAAGTCAGTAAGAACCTAAAAGTCCTGTAAAATCATCACTAATGAGGTTTTATAAAATAAAAAAAATAAATTCTTACATAAAGGCTGTTTCTGTGTTTTCTTTCACTGGGTGCTACTTCACTTAATCACTGTAATTTCTACCAGTAAAATCTACACAGAGACTGTATTTGAAAGGGACCATTTGACATTTACTTTCACAGGTGAATACGACTGCCCAGGGTGATGGGGAGGTAGACCCACATCATTCTGTATACAGTAGTCTAAACACAGGTATGCAAAAGAATGCACATCTCGGTGTTCATTTTGGGAATCAGGTGCAGGCAAACACTCCTTCAGATCAACAATCGTCATTAAAATAGCAAATTCCTTGCAAAGCCATTTAGGAAAATATTTCTCAGACTGTGAGATTTTACCCATATAGATGTTTAGCATATAAAAATTATGGTTATCAAAGCAGTAATAAAATGTTTATAACTGAACAGGGAAGCACACGTTCTCCAAAAGTATGCAGTTATTGTCTGCACTAAAATGCACTTTCAACAAATGTTTTAGAGTCTCTTTGCAATTTTTACATTACTTTTTAGTATCACCTATGAGATACTTCATTTGAATTAAATACCACGTCTATATCATCTTGCACGCAGGGATTCAGGGAGTTTATATAATGTCTTTAATGGAAAACTGATGGTATCATCACTGGGCAAGCCAACTTCCAGCCTTTAACTGAAGAGATTTCAGAAGAAAAAGAGAGACAAGGAAGGCTATGGGAAGGTGAATGCAAAATTATGATTCTTCTTCAGACACATAAGAAAAGATAGATACTCTGTTTTCTCTGGGACCTCTTATGGAACCAGAGGGGAATATCACAGAATACTGTAGAGGAAAAATCAAGGTATTCTTCAAAGATTATGAGAGCACCTCCAACCCCCCTTCTGGATCCTCCAAATGTTAGGGAGTGAAGAATTCTGTCAGTGATAGCCAGAGGTGCAAAAGCAACATCACAGACTGTTTCTCCATGAACTCACACCTAGTTTAAGCATTCCCTGGAGGAAAGCTGAGCTAGAAACAGGCACGTATGTATTCTTAACCATCATGGATCTAGTAGTAATATGGATGACATCAAAGATTCTGTATGACTGCATTTATGTGAATTAGAATGGAAATAAACAAGAGGTTAATATAGTCTATACCTGCTGCCTGACATGTGACACAGTGGTGGTAGTGATGAAAGTGTTCTGGGCACACTCTGAAGAACTCACAGAAGATGCAGAATTGCCTTAAGTTTAATGAGAAAATGAATGTGAATGATGTTTTTGAGCCAGTTGGGAAAAAAAATGCTTTCAATATGTAATCACTCTGTTTCTAGAACTCTACGCAATGATGTCTAGACTGATACTTTCCTTCTGAAGTGAGTACATGGAAATGCTTTCCAAGATAAAGAGGAAACTGTCCAATCCAGCAATGTTTATTAAGGATGCATGGGAAGGCTTCAGGCAGGACAGTTCAGCAGTTACTGGTTTTTTTATTTGGCATCTTTGCACAATTTTCCTGAGAGGATAAGCTCAAGTGTTTCAGCTTTGATGGCAAAAGTTAATTTCCTGGCTTTCAGAAAGGAGGCATTGGTGCCAAAACCCCTGAGTGACCTGTTACACCTTTTCAGCTGATGGCAGGCTGCCATTTTCCATGGCAGTAAAATGGTGCTGGCGTGTGAAACTGCACAACTTATCCCTTTATATGGTGACCTCATACAAAGGAGTAAGCTGTCATTATAGGAAGAAAAATTGCTGTGGAAGAATGAATCCTGTGTTTAATAGAATGTGCTCTTTTAAAGAAATGTTCTCTAGTGAGTATTTTGAAATGCTTCTCTTTTCCTATATCCCCTGTCTGTTCCTTCTTGGCATTCAGGACCAGTTTATCTGGCTCTGTTCACAATCTCACCATTGTTGGTGAGAGAGCCCTCTCCTAAGACGCAAATGCCATCAGAAAGAGCCCTCTTGTGCTCTTCTGCCCAATCAACTTTTCATTTGCTTTCAAGTATCTGTCAAAACTTCTTCCCTCCTTTCCTTTTGCCTTTTAGTTGCATTCTTCACTGTTATCAATGAAAGAATATTTTAAATAATTAATTGCTAAAGAATTCTGAGATTCTAAATTTTGGAATTATTATGCCTAACTGTAATGGGCTGCCTGGTAATTTTTAGAACCTTTAGACTTCTGACTCCCTACATCTCCTTTCACATATGTGAGATCTTCAGCAAGGACTTGTCACTGCTCACCAGGAGATTAAAAATTCCGTATTGAATATTAGCAAAAATAATTCAATTTCTTCAACTCTGTTCTAATGTCTCCCTTACCTCCTAAGCATCAAGCACGAGGAATAAAGGTAGAGGTTGGAAAGCACGACTGACAGACAGATGTAGTGCCTGCCTTGCAGTCAGCAATACTTAAGAAGTATCAGAAGTCACACTTGCAGAAAACTTGCAAGAGCAGCAGTGACAATCAAACTTTTAAATAAGGGCTAGCACTGAAAAGTTTTGAACACCATTAAATTGGCAGCATCTGCAAGAAATACCACCATGTTTAGCAATTGTTGGTTTTTATCGCATTTACTATCGCTGTACTGATATGTTCAGGGCTAAAAAGTAAAAAAAAAAAATAAAAATTCTAGCAGAAATATAAAACCCAATTCACACCAGAAAGATTTGTTTGGTTTTTTTTTTGTAAAATTAAAAGCCTTCTGACATGTAAGTAGCTAGCCTGAGGCATCTTCATATAAACAGTTACCAACTTTGTTTGAAAGTCCTTTAATTTTGAGATGAGCATTTACAGACCTCATTGCTACATTGCAGGGCATTTATGCTTATGTAGCGATAAAGGTACATTTAGAGTGACATCATCAAATGCAGAAGTATGTCTGTGGTTGACACGTTTAAGAAATAACACCTACTATAAAAAACATGGTCATGAAGGGAAAAAGAGCTCTGGTTTCCCTAGACACACTTCCACTGTTTTTGGCTGAATTTAGTTTTCGTAGTTGTCTTCTGTAGCGTATTTCCACTTTTCTTGAGGAAGACAGAGGAAGCAAAGGGTAGTGTTCCACACTTCAGCCACAGAAATTAAAATATTTTAGAAGAGGAAAACATAATGGCAAAGCCTTAAAAGGTGATAGGAATCTCAGAAATGCATATAGTCATAGCTGTTATTTTCTATTTCTGTTTAAATTTTAGTTAACACTGGAAGACTGAAAGAACAGTCAAGTTCAGAGGACACATCAGTAATCACCTGCAGTATAAATCATGCTTAAAAGAATAAAAAAAAAATAAATATTCAGGACAGTTATTTCCACAAATTCTGGAAAAAACAGCCATTAATTGAAGTGTTACAGTTTGATGCTCATTAGTGATAACGATAAATGAATGTTATATTTTTTTCTATCAGATAACTCTAGAGTTGAGACTTTAACACCAGCAAACAGTGAATAAATTGTTGCATAAAATTATTAATTCTGTGTACTTGTGTGTAAGTTCAAGGGCATCTTTGACAATAACACTTAGCAAATTATTTGCAAATTCATTTTACTTCTTCCTCAGTGCCTGTTGGGGCTAGGGAATATCAGCAGTTTTCATAACTTCCACATTCCTATGTTTGTCCTTTCTCTAGGATATGAAAGACCAACAAGCCATCTTTCTTTTAGTCCAAGAAACTTGCTATGTTGAAGCTAAACATTTGGTAAAAGAGCACAGTTTTCTGTGCTTCAAAAGAACTGGTGTTTTTCATCTTTGTAATCTCAAATTTACACCTGGACTTCCAAAATTCATAATTACTAACTCGACAAGAGGTTGCAAAGAAAATAAAAATTAGGATGTGTTCTAGTGCTTTTTTTCTCTGCACCTCATGTCCAAGCTGGTGCGTTTCCATGCAACTGCATGTGGCAAGAGTAGCATGCTGCTTTCCTTGAAGAAGGAATTGGATATTAAATGTGGTCGTTCTCAAAACAGAGGAGGACTGTGGCCACAACTGCAATGTGAATACTTTGCAAAAGAGTGAATTTTTGTGTCAGTTCCTATTAATGAGGTGTTAGTTCAACTCATAATTCAGACATATCCTAAACAGCATGAGTTTTCCCAGGTAGGTTTAACAGCACCGATCAATTTCCTCTGGCTGGCTGTAAGCCTAGTAAGAATCTAGGATATCTGCTGTGATATCCCTTTATTGACAGGATTTGGAACTCCTCACACAAAAGGCTCCTTAAGGAATTCTTCGCCAGTGAAGAGTTAAGCAGACCCTAAGCACACTACTGAGTCCTTTGTGTAGATTTCAATTCCAGTAAACAAATACAGTAACTGTGTAAGTGCTCTGCTGAATCATGGCCTAGACACAACAGGACTTGTTATTAAATACTTAGGTTGGTAAATCAACAGATACAGAGAGAGATATGGACATCCATAAGTCCATGGTTCTTGATGGCATGCTGTAGGACCTGACGGAGTACTGTCAGATTGCTGATGACACCGAACTGGGTGGAGTGGCTGACACACCAGCAGGCTGTGCTGCCATTCAGCGAGAGTTGGACAGGCTGGAGGGTTGGACAGGAAGAAATTTAATGAAATTCAACAAATGTAGAGTCTTGCATCTGGGAAAGAACAACCCCAGGTATCAGTATAGGTTGGGGACTGACCTGTTGGAAGGCTGACCATGAGTCAGCAGTGTGCTCTTGTGGCCAAGAGGGCCAATGCCATTCTGGGGTGTATTAAAAAAGGTGTGGCTAGTAGAGATGTTCTCCTGCCCCTCTACTCTGCCCTGGTAAGGCTGCATTTGGAGTACTGTGTCCAGTTCTGAATTGAGAGAGTCTAGCGCAGGGCCACAAAGATGATTAAGAGAGTGAAGCATCTCTCTTATGAGGAAAGACTGAGGGAGCTGGGGCTCTTTAGCTTGGAGAAAAGGAGACTGAGGTGTGACCTCATCAATGTTTATAAATACATAAAGGGCGAGCGCCAGGAGGATGGAGCCAGGCTCTTCTCAATGATGCCTGATGACAGGACAAGGGGCAGTGGGTGGAAGATGAGGCACAGAAAGTTCCATGTAAACACGAGGAGGAACTTTTTCACTGTGAGGGTGATGGAGCACTGGAACAGGCTGCCCAGGGGGGTTGTGGAGTCTCCCTCTCTGGAGATATTCAAAACCTGCCTGGATGTGTTCCTGTGTGATCTGGTACAGGTGATCCTGCTCTGGCAGGGGGGTTGGACTGGATGATCTTTCGAGGACCCTTCCAGCCCCTAATTCTGTGAGATAAAACAGTTTGCTAATGTTGGATGCTTTAGTCTAAGAAGCTTCAGAAAGCATTAGAAAAGTATACAAAACATCTTATTTTCTGTTGTCTTAGAGAAATCCACAGTACCAAAAGTTTGAAAGCATATGCTCAGGTGGAATGCTTTAAAGAATAAAAATAAAAATTCTGGCTTGTTTCCAAATACAGTTTATATATTAGGGAGTGAGGAATAATCGAAGTTCTGAATAATGAGAAATGAAGGGGGGAAAATGCTCATTTTATTTGCTGCCTTTTTTTCAGAGAAGCTGAAGTTTTATTTACTTACCTTAACCCTTCCAGCTCATGAGACTGAGGCTTACAGAGGCTGATTGTCCTGGTGGTATGTGTTAGATAAACGACAATCACTCTTTCCCTAAATGGATACTCACAAAATTATTCTTCCCCCACATGTGGAGGCTACCTAAGGGCTCTCAATCCGCGGCTAACAGGAAGCAGTAGAGGTTGTACAATGACTAAGTTGTTCTAATCATTTAACTGCCTTTCTCAGAGGTTAATCAATTCTTTCTCTGAAAAACTAATTTGTGAGTAAGGATGAGAAAAGAGTGGTGAAAGTGCAGTTAAAATTTTCAGCAGTACCTGTGACAGAGTTCTCTTTTCCAGTGCACAAATGTTTTACATTTCAACATTCATGTAAATATTTTTTTATTATTATTTCTAAGATGTTTGAGGTGATGTATGGAACCAGTGCAGTTCTGCCAGTGCCAGCAGACCAGATACTTACTGGGGAACATCCTCAGCATGAAAAAGCCTAGAAAGGGAAGCTGCTATAGCTAGACAGACCCACGGAGTGCTATGTGTTGAGGGTCAGGATAATGATGCACTAGCAAGCCGGCATCACTGTACAGTTCTGACAAATAAGCAATAGCAGATTTTGGTCTCAGTTTACCTTTGCAGACCAGGATAAGAGATGCCTGTACAGGCACAGATTTTTGTGCACACCACATGTGCCTGATTAGCAGCATCTCTGAGAGGGCCATGGGGAGGCAGCTGGGACTGGTAACAGCTTCACTCATTCAATTTTAATTGACTCCTGTGTGTTTGTTAGATCCCTCAGAGATGCCTTCCTTCTGTTTCAACTTGTGACAAAAGCTGAACTGGTCCCATTAACCACAAGGAACAAGTAAGCAAAAAGTGCTGATCAGCTACAGGTAAAGAACCAAGTCTATATTGCTGTTAGAATTACATTTTAGAAACAATCTTCTGTGAATTTCAAGATCATAGACCAATGATCAAAGTTCAAGCTGTAAACCCAATGAAATTAAACTGTAGTCACACAACTATACATTAAAGCAGGCTTTGATTAAGAATCCTGTTCCTTAATTTTCATTTTCCGTGCTCGTATTTAGTATCCAAACATCTCTCTTTGAAAATCCTAAGGAAATGCCTTGTGAGAGCCCTGTTAGCTGTTTACTGAACAACTCCTGATTGTATTTAAATGGTATGCAATCAATCAAAATATTCAAAATGAAACAAACAAACAAAAAAAGAGTGGCAATAATATTTTATGTAGTTTTTACTTTCTGTAATGGTAAAAAATGACTAAAGCAAAAGCTTGAGTAGAATGGGTCTAGACATACATGCACATATTCTCTTATAACTGTTTTTAAAGTACATATAACTAATTGGTAATCATAAATGGAAGAAAACTTCACTGCTGAACATAAAGGGATTATAAATCTTACCTCTGCTTTTATTTTATTGTCTCCAAAACAGAGGTGTTGTAAGTAGGCTGCAGCATTGGACTGCACTGAGGGAAATTGATGCTGTAACATCTGTATAACTTCTGGAAGCTCTGGATCTCGCCATCCAAACTCTCTGTGCAAAAACAAACAAGAAAGATTAATAAAAAAGTCTGCTATTAGTGGGTAAATGTGGCAACAGTTGAGTCAACAAAGACGACGGACATGTCTAAGTAAGAACTTGCCATTTTTTCCCCATTATTTTCAAAGCAAACAAAATCAAATATGGAGCTATTTTTCATCTTAAACTGTACTGCTTTGAAAAAAAAAAAAAAAGTTATATGAAGTGTCATTAGAGTAAATAACTCAGGAATTAGGTCTCTAACTGATAAAGTTTCCTAAAGGAAAATGTCTATATGAAATAATATGAGTAAAGAAAGAAAATACATGCTCAGCTCATATGATTATACTTTATTAAAATTAAAATATGATGGCTAGAATCACAACCACAAATGGTTTGCTATGAAATGCTAGTTTGTGAAAAAGTCCTTTTTACTTAATGTAATCTGTTCTTGATATAAATTGCTATCTTACATAAAAGCAATGACCGAAATTGTCTTTTGGTTTATTTTTCCATGCTTGGTGTCAAATTATTATACAGTTCTGGCCCTGCTTGAGGAGAGGGTTGGACCAGACAACCTCCAGAGGTCCCTTTCAACCTCATCCCTCCGTGACTGTGTAATTTTACAATTACACAATACACACACATCAGATCACCTTTACATCTTCATTCATACTACTGAATCTAAAGGAGCTAGGCAAATACAAGGACTTAGTCTTTTCACTTTTCTTTAATCCTACAAACCATGAAACACCATTCTCATCAAATGAAACATCTGAATCCAAGTGTATGGAACAAGTCCCCACAGGTTTTTTGCAGCTTCTAGAATGGAACTTGAAATCGTTCCTTCACTTAAAGTAAATTTTCCCTTCTGTGTGTAAGGGTAAAATTATTCACAAAAATGGCTTTGGACTTTCTGTCCAAAGACTCAGAAATGCATGCAGTCACTCTGCATAAGATATTTAATCCTCACACGCCTTTCCCCTAAGAGCTGATTTTTGTTTGCCATATAAATATTTTTTTCCATCTAATGCTACATGTACAAGGTAATACAGGAAAATCAGGGGAAAGAGATGACTTGTGAAGAAGTTTGTAGGTTCTCTGTTGCAGTTACCATGATCACCTGTGAGTTCATTGTCAAAAAACTCACACAAGAGTTGTTGCAGCGTCCAGCTATAATATTTGAAAAATTATTCCTTCCCAAGGAATTTTCTTCCCAAGCTATATAGATTATGCCGCACCGAGGTCAAGCATACGATACCAAGGGAATTCATAGTTGCTCTGTAGTCTGAAGTAAAATCGTGCATCTCACACTTTAACTACAAGAGTTCTCCAAGACATGTAATCAAAACAAGACTAATTTTACAATAATAACTAGTTATTACAGAGCAGACGTGTTTTCTGTTGTTTTCCCTTACAGGATGTTTGCCAGACTGAGAGTTGCCATTGCATGTTGTATCTTTATGAAGATCCAGAATATAAATAAGAGATGTAAAAAAATACACACAGAAATTAATCAGCTATTTATCTTTTAACAAAACAGATGTTAACTCATGATTATTAGATTTCACATTAAGTGTTTAATACAAAGAAACTATGAAGATATAATAATAAATCACATGTGGACTATTCCAATGAATCTTCAGATGACACAGACTGGTGGGAAGCTTCTACAAAAGATCTTTTCCCTATATTCAGAAAGATCTTAACATTGAATTGATCTTATAAAAGGTATCACAGAAGGCTACAAACTTCAGCAGCTGTAGATGGCAAACATTGCATTTTCTGTGTATGCCAACTTACTGTGACACTGTTAACAGGTGAAAAGGAAGTGATTCTTTGGTTAAACGTTTATTTCTTCTTAAGAATGGGGAATACAAACCCATAGACAAACCAGCAGATATGACAGAGACAGTATTCGACATGTTAGCTTCCTCTTGTGTTTGTTTCTTACTGTTAAACATGATAATACTTGTTAACTGGTTCTTCAAAAATATTAGACCAGCCTCCTATATACATGGCTCTCAGCCAACCAAAAACATCTTCCAGAATTTTTTTTTAGTTAAGAGTAGAAAATGAAAAAGCAAAACCCACCAACCTTACTTAGGACACTGAGGACAAATTAATTATCCTACCTCCATTTATCATTTATTCTCATTTTCTATCCTAGATGCCAAGCGCAGGTGTTGGTATTTTGGAGAGGATAAAAAATACCAGCTTGAATGACCAGAAGCAAACAGCTTGCATGACAGGACAAGGAGGAACATTTGAAAGGAGTTGTTTTACACTAAATAACTACACTTTGAAGTGTTGGAACTTCTATCACCAAATCCTCTCCCAAAGGAAATGTCATCCTTCATTATTTGTATTACTTGAACAGAAAACAACCAACCAAAGATCCAGTTATATGCAGTAGTACACCATGGCCCCTGACAACCAGGCCAGAAGAGGCAAAAGGAAAAAGGTCCCTTCATCAAAGGTACAGTTAACAGATCTGGTGGACCTGCAGTCTTGACATGCTATTTACGTATGAAAACAAGGCTGTGCCATTTTTTGCATCTGAATTCCCAAAAGAAAAGTCAGCAAATAAGTTATATATGAATACTTATTGGAAATGGTTGTGTGCACACTGGATATAGGTAGAAAATTAATTCAGAAAAGAAACTCTTAGCAACTGAATACTGAGATTGTCATGTAGAGAGTTTTAGGAGAGATAATGAACAAAGCAGGGAAAAAAGTTTAAAAATTTAGCCCTAGTGTGCACTGTCATTTCAAACAGATGGTCTCTAAGATGATTATATTTTTAGTAGTTTCTAAATGAAATATGGTAGCTATATAAAACAAACAAAAACTTCTGTCAACTGTTAAGGTTGCTTGAATAATTGTGATAATTTTAGCAGCCTTCAGGGCAAGAAGTACTAGTTTCCAGGGGTTTCAATTTTTCATTTATTTTATACAACTCTCTTATAGGTGGAAAAAAAGTGGGCTAGAGAAAGAGAGGATTTTTTTTTTTTAATTGTTTTTAAGAACAGGCTTTTTAAGAGCAGGCTTCTGGCTCTATTAACAACATTTACTTTACTACTTTAAATATTGATTATTTTTTTTTTTTTAAGTTTGGCTAAATTATGAAAGTTTAGAAGTACTACTTAATGAAGTCAAATTGGGTTGAGGACAAAGATACAAAACTCTCTGGGACATTTTTCATAGATGTGGGGGAACTTCCAGGCCATGGTTCAAAGCATACCTATATGACAAAAAGTACGTATCAAAATAGAGAGTTAAACAAAAAAGCAACAGAAAAAAAACTTAGTAGGGGCAGAAGGTATGGTACAGAAGTCAAGAGCTAGAATAAACAGGATTGCACCCTGGCAAGGTAACTGAAATTAGATAGCAAAATATATTTACTGCCTACCAACAAAAAGCAGTAGTAGGGTCAGTACTTGATGAAGATAAGCATCAGATTAAAGGAAGGGAGAAGTATAATGAAACCCAAATCTATTTCATTTCTGTGAAACAACTGATATTGTGGAAATTTGTTAAATGGGCAATGTATGAGAATCTAATCCCTAGTAAAATTATTAAGTAGAACAAGGCAAAATTTGAAACTGTAATGAACACCCTAAACACTCGCTAAGCCTGTGTCCTTTATGAACATACTCATGCTTGCAAAATCTGAGCGAGACAATCCACAGAGATAGTGAAACAAACCAGAAGGCTGCAATAAATCTGAGGAGGCACACGTCATGTAAATTTTCAGAATGCTAACCAAGTGTCTGTGTAGTTGATCTAAAAATGAAGAGTAGCATCCTTACATGCAAGATCTTCCACTGTTGCCTATGTTTCTCTTTCAATACCAACACTAAGCTGTCCAGGTCATCTAAAGGCTTCTGGTGATAGTGAGGGTTTTTCCACTAAAGAATCAAAGCTGTGCAAGAACTTCACAGCTTTGGCTGGAAAGCAGCATTTGCCATGAGCTCCAAATATTTTGGAAGATTGCAAAAGTGTAGTATTTCCAGGAGGCCTCCTTATCTGAGGAGACTTACCAAAGTATGACAAGGTGTTCCACCTTCTTTCTTTGTTGGAAACTGCTCTGGGAATGTAGGATTGATCTCATTTTGAATCCTGCAGAAGGTTTTAGCTTGAACTGAGAATTAAGGCAGATATTCCATGAAATACAGCAGGCTACTGTTTCAGGGGTGGAAGAGGGCCCAAAGAGGAACACTAAGTTTTATGCAAGCTGGCAATATGTATGCCTAACCTATCAGAATAGGCTACATTTCATCTGTGAATAACTGAAGAGAATCAACAAGGAGGTGGACATGACACGACAACTCTGAAACTGAGCAGCAGAAGCATGAAGAAATCCAGGCTGACTTGTGCACAGCAAGTGTTGCGTCAAAATCAATTCCCATTCCTGACATTGTATCACATGCACATGTCAGGAAGTAAAGAAGATGCAGATTTAAGAGAGATTATTAATAACACAGCTAAGTGTACTGGCTCTGTGGGACCACTTAAAGGTTCTGATGAATACAGAGTATGTACTGCATCTCAATACTTGCTTCAACTATACCAGAATTTTCTTCTGCTGCTGCAAATGCTGACAGCAAAAAGAAAAGCAAACCCAAAATTCCTGTTGCATCTATGTCTGCACTGATTTTAATAAGGCTACACAACAAGTTTTAAAAGCGTAGGTCTCCAGCTGGTAACTAAGGATACCATTGCTTCTACACTGCATTGGAGCAGCAGGTGTGATGGCTCTGTCTACTCTTCATCCATTGGTCACAGTGAATCTCATGAGAGCTTGGGATCTTATTTATGATTTACATTATTAGAGAAGAACATTCACATCTGATCAAGCAGTTGGCAAAGGCAAGCACTGACACCCAGAGCTATTCCTGTCTCAGCAGCATTCCCCAAAGGCAGCACTGTGGAGTTGCCTGCTATAAAGAACCATATGCTTGACAAAGAATGAGCTACCACCAAGTATTTATCAAAAAAAAAAAAAAGCATAATTTTTAGATACATCTCTTAAAAAACTATATGTTTAAACCAGACTGGTCCATATATGTCTGCCTGTCTCAATATGCATGTGTATACGTGAGACAGACTGTCTCGTTTCCTTTTTTCCTCCCTTCCAAAAATTCAATAAATAAAGACTGAAAATCTCAGTTGTGAGAATGTTTTTCTGATATTACTAGTGAAACACAAACTACAAGTTGCATAGGATCAAACAGAAGGAGAACTAATCAAGACAGAAGAGAAGATCAAAGAAAGAACTACGTCTCATGTTTAAAGGGAGAAATTTGCTTCTATTTAAAACAGTTGGGAGGGAATACACTAATACTACAGGAATATCTCTATAAGGACTTTATATTAGTACATTTAAAAAGAGCAAAGACAAGGTGTTAAACTCAACTGGTAAAAAAATATCAAAATAGTTAAAATGTATATCATAATCCTTGTCTGTGGATTAAGAGAAAGAAGCCATCTAGCAGCTCATTACCTCATTTTCTTTCTGTGAGTCTATGAAAGTTGATCAAATAAAAGTGAATACAACCTATTACACTTAATTTATCGGGAGTTAAATCTGAAGTGTTTCCTTAAAATATTTTCCATTTTTCAAACATACTTCACCATATACAAGCACATATATGCACAAAGACTGTCAGCCTGGTCTGAATGATCTGCTACAGTTTAAAAAGAGGCAGAACTTGCATTGAAAACAGAACACATGAATATTGGGTACCTTTAGCACACAATTTTAGGAAATAAAACACAGGCATGTCAACCTCAATTTCACTCACCTTGGAAAATCCTTGAAACTCTTCACTATATTGTCTTCTCTAGTCAAACTTGGCCAAAGAAGTCTACAACAACAATCAACTGGTTTTCTTCATCTTCAGTCCCATGGTGATACAGAAAACACAGATCCACAAGTTTGGGCCTAATACATAACCCCCGTAGGAGAGCAATGAAGCCTTATCAGCAGAGCTCCCTGCACTTCTGCTTTTTTTTTTCCTTCAAGAAAGATAAGCTAAACACAGACTACTAGAAGAGTTAGCATGGGGATGTTCTCTGCATGACCGATGCAAATGCATCCAGTGTCACACAATCAAAGTAAATGTAAACATCTCACCAAAACGGCAATTCTTTAATCTTACAAATCTGCACCATTTGTTTCTTCCTCTAAAGGAGTTCATAACACCTTCTGAAGAGCTGCTGTTGTTAAAGCAGTGTGCTTGCCAAATGGCTTTATAGTATTAAAAAATGATAGCAATAGGTGAGAGCTATTTCAACATAAAAAAAAATGTTCTGGAGCTGAACTGTCTGTATATTTGTTGAACATTTTTGTCTTATGAGGAAAAGATTTTAGGGATGATATAGTTGAGCAAAGATTATCTAACAGCACTGGAGGTTACCGCCTCCCATACAACATGATTGCAATCAGAGGTATAAGTATCATCTGCTCAAGGTTACAATGACTTCATTTACAAATGTCTTTTAACTGAAATATATGTATGAATCTCCATGAAATAATTGGTGCTGACCTATAAAAATTTAAATCCCTCATGCCCAGTGAGGGAACTTTTAAGGAAAATAGTTGCTCATGTCCTGAGGTAGCCATACCCTGTTGTAGTTGGTGCACTGTTATCTCTCCCATTGGGAACAGAAAAAAAGTAGGTACTTCAGTGTTTTAGGATATCTTTAATTTTGCCATTTGTATTGTGTGGTTTGTTTAGTATTTTGTTTTGTTGTTTGTTTCTCTGTCTGTTTTTTGTTTGTTTTCTGTTAGAAAGTGGCACTTATCTTTTGGGTCTGTTGAGCTGAAAGAGTCTTGAAAATGTTATCTTTTCCTTTGCAGGCATTTACATATACAGGTAGTGCTTCTGCAAAGGCGAGTAAGGGCAAATTAGGTAAGCTATCAAGATGTCTTTAAGCTGCCTAATTTATCATCTTTCTCCCCGAAATGCGTAACATTTTACTGACCCCCTATTATAGAAGAGCCTTAAGTTGAATACATTGCAGCTGTGAAAATACATCAAATTAACCCTTCCCTGAGATACTGGCTTATACCTGCTTCTCTCCATCCACAGGAGTTCACACTTCACAGGGAAGATTTCAGAAGATTGTACAATGTTGTTCACTGGCAGAACAGCTGTTACAGATGTGCTTTCCTCATAGATCACAAAGGTGGAAACATAGACGGGAGATTAAAACAGTAGCACAACTAAGGGATTCCAGCCTTTACTTTGTCATTGACTTACTTTGGCAGGCACAGTTATTTACTTTAATGCCTTTCTCTGAGGTTTGATAGATTCTCTGTCTCTGAAGACCTGTAAATCAAAATCGTCTTCTTTTCTAGAGCTACTGTTCACATTCAGAGGATCTTAAAGTTTCCTGTATTTCGAGAAGAGGAGAAAAAAGCCTTTGAGGCCCCGCTCCCACCTGATCATGTAGAAATGTACTCTTCCTAAAGAACAAATGTTACTCCACAAAACCCAAATTTTCCTAGGAAAAAAGGAGGAACACTTTAGAATGGAAGATATTTATTTCCCCATGTGCATCATAACCCCTAACCATTGCAGCTATAAAAGAAGAGAGCAAAAAAGCAGCCGGATCAATTTAGCATTAGCCTAGCAGCAGCAATGTTAACAATTCAAACCACGCTCATTTGCAGAAGAGGAAGCTGGCACACACAGTCCTCCCAGAAATCCTCACAGCATCCACGTCATTTTTTGAAATAACCCCCACCATGAGAATTCCCAAAAGGTTTTGGGGCACTCCACCTCTCTCCAGTCAAAACTTTTAATGTTGTGTTATTAAGCATAATCAGTTTCATGGCAACTGATGTGACAACACATTGAGTGTCTCCCCCTGTTGCTCTCTTCGCTTGGTCAAGCTTCTGGTCCCAGATCTGCTGAGTTGTATGGAGGTCACAGGAGCTGTTTCTACTCTTTTCTAGCAGAGATGGCTGGAAGTCAAGCCTTTTCAGGTTTGGAAAATAAACCAGAAGTTTCTCTCCTATATATATGAAAATAATTGGGCAGATCATCATGTGGGTAACCTGCAGACTGCCATGGGAAAAGTAGGAACCACCACAACCAGAAACTGAGCATTTTATATGTGTGAAAATAGCAGACACCAGGAAATACCAAGAATGCACTTTTTACACTGAAAAAAAAAAAAAAAAAAAAGGCAAAACACTTTTCACAGCTGGGGTGGGGGGTATGGAAAGGGTGTCTGTCTGAGGTATTAATCCTAATTATCCTCTAGTGATTAGTGCATTGAGTGCAGTATTGCCTTACTTTGCTGCTGCATAGCTGTGGCTCCCACCTTATCTCCACACAGACATGCTTGGTCACCGTTCTTATCTGTGTAACACTTTGCAGAACTCCCTGTTTTCCTGAGCATAGTAAACTCTTCAGAGTAGACATTCTTTTGATGCTTAAATAATGAATATTAAACAACAAGACCTAAAGGTAACTCAAAATATCATAAAAACTGATAAGCCCCAGAATTTGCCCTCAATCAAGTTGAGGAAAAAACCCACATAAATTTCTAAAACTGAATTAAAAACAAACAAACAACAACTTGTTCTCATTTTCTATTCTTAAACTAGACTCCTATGCAATCTTTTAGAGAAACACAGGAACTAATTCTATTCATTAAAATTGATAGTTGTATGATTCTATAAATGTACTTGAATTTTATCTTCTTCTCAAAAGGAAATACAGACTAATGTTGGGGTTTTTTGCTGCCTTTTTCTCTCTTTTCATTAAGCATGAAAAAACTGATCTCCTATATGCTAGCTTGATGTATCTCAATGTACAACCACCAAAACAATGTAATAATATAAGATATACTTGACACTCAGGAGATAGAAAGTTCATGGGATCAGTAACAAAAGAGTCAAATTGCTAAAAAATTGTTTCTCAAATGGAAAGCTGTTGAATGGAAAGAAAAATATCCACCAGTAATGAGTAGTGACACTCCAATACTATTGCTACTTCTCATCACATGCTTTTTTATCTACTTCAAAGCACTGCAGAAATTCTAAGGAACTCTCCTAATGCAGTACACATATATCATCATCTTTATGTTAGGCATGGGCAAAGAGAGGCAGCACTTAAATGCCTCTCTCACAGGGGAAAAATAAAATTGCCAAAATTGTAAGAGCCACGATTAAATCCTCAGCCCTAGTTTTCAATTCTCTGAACCAAATACACCGATTCACTGTTAGCTGACTTCAAAAGGTTTTAAAGAATATAAAAATGCAGAGGATCTGGACAGCATTTCAGGGGCATGCAGGACAAGAAGAGACCTTCTGGACCATTCAAAACCAATCTCTGTCTGCAAGTCTCAGGCTATTTGGCATGTAGGCTGCAGCATACACTGCTCAAGCTAAAGGTGACCTCATGTAGAGAAATTTTAATCAATCTCAGATTTTGTCGACCCTAACAACAGCTACAGTTTACAAATACAAACAAAATAATAATAATAATAAAAAAAAAGGTTTGTCACACGCATCCATTCAGAAGGGTTACTTTTTTGGTTTTGTTTCTAACAGGGTATTTCAATCTTGTCCTAATTTACTCAAAGCACCTACAAACATAGTATGCATTCCATTTTTCAGAGAACTAAACCAGAAAACAAGGCTGTACTTCTGCACTTGCAGGGAGAAATAAATGGAGAAAGGATGGTTTCTAGCTGGGCATTTAGTATGGTAACATCTCTGCTCTCTGTCTGGGCCTCAGGATAACCCAGAATCTCCACAATGACTCAGAAGCCAGGAAAAGAATGACGAGCTCGTCAATGAGCAGATAAAACTAACAAAAGTACAACAGTGCTCTACACCACTTGGGAAATCCACAACCCTCAAGTTCCATGTTATCAACAAAAACAAGCCCAAGAAAGTGTCTTATCTAATAAAAAAAATGCATAAGTTGAATCAGAGAAAAATTATTTTACACAGAAGATACTCAGAGCGTAGTGCAGAAGTAGGCTGTAGATTTTAAGTAAATGTAAAATAGACATGTAAGAATATTTGATAGGTTTACTTCAGTAAAATTCAACTCACAGAAAAAACATCATTAGAATGGGGAAAACCATCTCCTCCCCTAGTTGGAATCCTATCATGTTACAACTGGGACATGACTTTTCTATCCTTGACAGAAAGAAGGAGGCTGCAAGTGTTATTCTGCATAACACTTGCATAGAAATGTTTCCAGCTAAACTGTGAAACACTCTATATATCTAATAAATCCAGTGCAGAAAATAGTCGTGCTACTGATTCAAGGCTATTGCCCTCATTAAGAAATGAAGGAAATTCTTCTAGGATCTGTCATTTAGAAATAAGAATCAATATCTTAAATAGGTCTTTGAAATTTGAATATACTCAGGGAAAATACATGCCTCGATCTATTAAAAATCTTTCCTCAGCATGTGGAAATACAGATACCTACAGAGGAAGGATAAGTGCGTTACTTGCTAACTGCATGGTACTTACTTCCATGCAACATGTTCTTGGTGGGATTCATCACCTGATATACTGAATTTCAGTGCCCATTACCTTCAGTGATGCAAGAATTTAGCTGGTGTGTGATATCTTGCAATAAATTCTGCCCACTACAAGAAGTACAGACTGCGAATTGCACATTTTCCCTTTTCACCTCAGAGCTAACTCCTTTTTCCCCTAAATATCCTTATTTAAGCTGATAGAACACCACCCCTCCCTCTGACTTTGAAACCATTTTCTCCGTATGTGCCCAGCTGACAGTATTGACTCCAGCTATAAAACTTCCAATACACACATCCCATAGCTCTAGTATGAACGATTGCCTGAGACTTCAGCAACTGAGCTCAGATCACATTCACATACAACTAAGCAACTGATACCATAGTTGTTTATAAAGTGGATATCTGATATGTTTAGAATTAAAAGTAAACTATGATCAAAGACTTAAGCACTGATTCTACAGTATGTGCAAGTCATATAGCATGTGTATCCTATAAAAAACTACTTGCTTTTGAGTAGATTATCACTTAAGAAATTAGATTTTGCTCTAAATTTCTCCCAAAATGAAGACTGCGTTAATCTGGCAGATTGATGAAAATTGCAATGACAAGTGGTTCCAGCTATCTCTATCAACGCTCATTCACAGACACTGAGCCCATTATGATAACCATTTATTTCCTTCCCTCTCCTCCCCTGAGATACACACAGATCAAGGGCAGGTCAGCATAATTTGCTTTACAGAAGACATGAGCATGCTTGCACAGACCAGACACAAGAGCTCTCTGTCCAGGCTGGCAATCAACCTCCTGTCACACATGATACAAAAGCAACATTATTTGATTTCTAGTTCCTTTCTCTTTTCTCCTTTTTTTTTTTTTTCTTCCCTTAATAGCCACTGATGTGAGCAAGCAGAAAAGACATGTTTCTACACATCCTCAATTCTACATTTTGGGTCATTTTAGGACAAATCTGTATGATTTTGTAATTCATATTTAAAATTGCTGCCGTGAATTTCAAAATCAAGTTCAAAACACAAAACATCCACAGACTTTCAGCTGTCCTGCTTGCACAAGGGGATTCTAGGAGTTGGAAAATAGTGCGGTTTTTTAGGTCCGTGTCAACACTTGCTGTCCATAAGTTTTCTTCTAATGGCAAATATGAATTCACATAGGAGCTGGTGTTCTTGATATAACTTGATAAAAATGAAACCGATATCCAATTTCATTAAAACTCAAGTGTGGAAAAGCCAAGGAACTGTTCTACAACAGAGGATATTATATCTGTTCTTATTTATTAGTGGAGAAATCAGTATATAAGCTATTGAAATAAGTTTTTCTATTTTATAAAAATATCTCCCTCTTCTACAGTTTTTCATTTGAGCATAAAGAAAGGTGATCATACAGCAAAGCTCTGCAGGCAGCATTACAGTTGAAGTTCAGAGCATACCACACTTCAGTTTGAGATTGCACTTTTAAACCACTACTTTAATTTATACTGGAGTCTCTCTCACTCTGAAGTCAACAGAAGAAATATTATGCTTAGAGGTGGCTTATAAAGAATTTCTGTATCCAAAGTTAAATTCACAAATCATAGATTAGATTTTCCCAGAAGCTGATACTAATTTACATTAAGGAGAATGTTCTGCAGCCTTCTTTTCACACCTGGGAATGTCTGAGACATACAGCAAATGTGGGTATTTTTGTGACATACAAAATTACACGTTTGCTGGAAAACTCAAGGCTTTCAGTCTTTCAGTTGGGGGTCAAGTAATACTGCCTTCTTTGGTTTTCAGTACTTTATCACAGCTATGCTTCTGCAATATAATATCTGATATTCAGAGCATATGTATCCGGTGTCTAAAAGCTTCATTTTTTCCTCCTTTAAAACATGCTAAACACGAATTTCAGCTTTCATAAAAAATAAAGTTGTTTACGCACAGCAAATAAAATCTCTACCTTCAGTTGATACATAATAAGATCCAAAATATTTCATGCTTTATGCAGAATACAAGACACCTTAAAGTTGCAATCACTTTAGTATGAATTACAGATATGTAACTGTCAACCACGCATTTTAGTTCTACAATATATATTTTAAATACAAATAAAGTTAAGTATGTTAACTAGCTATTTGTGCCCACTGTAATTTCAGAATAGGAAAATGTCGAAGAAATCCAGCAAAACAATAAAGAGAGATTCAGAGTACACTTCCATTGGCTTTGCAATGTATTCATTTCTCAAGCTTTTGTGTAACTGATTACATCTTTTTTTTTTTAAACTTCTAGAAGTAAATAGCAAGTCATAACAATATAATAAATAACAAGTAATTAGCTGCACACTATTAAGTTAATGCACATTTATCTACAACAATTCAATTCTGACTGTGAAATAATCTTTCCAGCCTATAATTACACTCCAGATTAATTAGCATAATTTCCACAGCACATTCTTTAATAAAGAAGCTGACATAAGGGTTGGTCTTAAATACCAAGGATACTCCAGACAAGTAGAAAAAGGGAGTCAGGAAGACTTGCATTAAACACCTATCATATTACCAAGATACGACATGTAAAACATAATACAAATTCAATACTATCTGAACTACCACAAGCATCTGAAGGTGCTTTTACACAAGATGGAAAACACTTAAAGGGCTTGAGATATCCCTCAGCCACTTCACTAGAAGTGGTCCCACATCCTTCACAGCTCCTTCATCCTCTATCACTGTATCTCATCCCCGTCACCAAGGGCAGCAGCAGATTATTCATTATTCCATTCAGTGTATCAAGTTTCCTTCAAAAAGAAAATGTATATGGTCTTGCAATTCTTACACTAATTTAAGCACAGGCAGTCAATTCCCACTGAGGTGAGCCACTGTAGGTGAAAAGACAAATCGGTTCTCAGTCTTTGGTTTGCCAGTGAGGATTTAGCAATGAGAGCCCCACTTCGTTGCAGCTCGCCTGTTATGGACATTCTATTCCCTGGTACTCAGGCAAATATCACCAAACTAATTTTCCAAGGGCCAACGTAGACAGTGTACGTGGACAATGGCACCTGAGTACTGCTGTGCTTGGTGTGAACAGGGAGTTTGGGAGGAAAGGCTTGCCTCCTCTCAGCAACCCTCTGACTCATATTGTTCTTCGGCCTAAGCCTGTGATGCGCTGGGTGCCAGTGTATACTAGATGTATACATCTGAGCTATGAAATGTAACTTCTACCGTTATACAAATAGCCACGAATCTCTCCTGATAGTGAAGAACTAAAATGTGAAAAAAAAAAATAAAATAAAAATCACTTGTGTCTTCACCTAACTGTTCCTAAATAATGATAGTTTAAAATGAACTGTTATCCGAAGTGCTCTTGGGTTCTTTGAAGGATTTTACCTAAATATATGCTGCTGGTGATGATGTCCTTGCACTCTTACATAGTTGTAAATGGTCTAAAGATAATTTCACCTGTGAAGGATTACCATTTATTGTGTGAGGATAATGAAAGACACTGGGTAAGATTTTCAAAATCACAAAGGTGATTCAAAGACCAAATTCTATTTTCATGTAACCTCATAAAGGATTTTAATTTAATCAGGTTTCCAAAATGCCTAAGATTCTCCTGAAAATGTTGACTTCAGCTTTTAAATCACACAGGCACTTTTAGTAACTTTACTTGCTCTAATTAACTTTTTATTCTGAGGTTAGTACTATTAAGCAAGATGAGGACCAAAACAGTCTCTGCATACTAATCAGTCACCGATTCCTGCTGCTGAAATCTAACAGGTAAGGAGGTGTCCTAAAATTCAACATAAATTCAGAGCAATGGAAACTGATAAATCAGTTCTTGGAGAAAAGCAAATCAGCAATATCTGCCTCAACTTACAGCTTTCTTAGGAATACGTACAACTAGGCAAACTCTGCTTGATTAGAATTTAAGATAAGGAAATAGATCATAAATGAGGTTATAAAATAATGTTTATTTTTGCTCATACATATAAATGATGCATCAGCTAGCATCTCCGGACTATATAAAGAGTTCGAGAGATTTCAAAAGCACAAAGAAAACTGAAGACAATGCCCCAGGAAGCTGCTCTGCTGCTCACTCTGCCTCGGAGTGACGCAATCTGATTTTGAGACAGCCCTTCCCTTGGCAGAAGCTAGGAGAGAGGCAGCGAGGCCATGGCTGACAAGTTCTACACCTGCAAAACCTGCTTGGCCTTTGAGCCCATGGCTGCTCAGGAGGATGGTCCTGTGACAGACATCTTGTTGCCTGTTCTGAACCAGCACCAGTCAGGTGTGCTCATGGTCACAGCTTTGCAGATCCTATCAATTTGCAACACAAAGCCAACAGCAGCTGAGCCTTTTGTTTAAAGTCACCCCTTTAAAGCGGAGCTTAACATGTCAGAAATTAAAAGTTAACTTGTCAGAAGCTAAGTAATAACCTTTTTTAGAAGGCTAGCTTTTCTTGTTAACACCAGAATACACACAATGAAAATAGTAATAATTTCCAATAGACTTCAGTTACCTTTGCTAAGACATTTTCACTTTAGCTATCTGTTTAAAATCAGGTTATCTGAAAAGATACTAAGGTAGCCAAGATTATCAAAAGGTAATTAGCAAATGATTTTGGCTGCCAAACTACAGGGGCCTAGCTGTATGGGAGTCTTTGCTTGTCAAACTGTCCATTGCGAATTAGTGCACCTAAAATTACCAGTTAATTTTGAAAATCTTGGTCTCCTATGTTTATCCTGTTCTTTCTCTTTGACAGTTATTTAGCTCTGCCAATTTTTCTTTGCAGAGCGTCAGACCACTGAGAAGGAAGAAATTCAGCTTCAGCCTTCAGTCCTGCAGATTCAAGACAGGAGATAAAGAGTTGTGGCTTTAAGACATGAGATAAAAGCAAAGCAATATTCTCCCAGCCACAAACTCAACGAATTAAACCAAGAAACAAAACCCTGTAGGTCAGGCAGAGCTAATGCAGAGTAAGAACAGCAAGAGACAAGGAAATGGGAAGCATAAACATATTGTTATCTTTTCCATGTCATTTCACCTCTCCATACATCTGGTTTGCTACCTATAAACAACCATCCTTCTGAAAGGCTCTTCGGAAAGACTTTTAAGAGCTTGCTGTAAAAATTACTAACTCCAGGGCAAAAAGTTATTACCAGTGCTGTCATAGAAGTGCAGAGTAGCCACTGAGACTTGGATAGTTTTAAATAGGGTGAAGATCTAAGACAAAAAGAATGATCAGGAAGGAGGCAGATTATCATTACTATTTAAGCAAGTACTGTGCACAAGAAAAATTAAAGAAGCTTAGTAAAAGGCAATTTGTTTCACATGCCTAAAGAGGTTGTGTTTTTCCTTTATGTGGTCAGGCGTTGTCTTGCCCTAAAAATTGAATTTCCACAGAATAGGTTCCTTGTATCCCCGTTCTGAGATTTGATGCTAGCTGGATAATATATACAGAACACATACCTAAAGAAGGCTTAAAAAAATATTAGAATAATCCCAGTGTATGCAGCTGCAACAATGGTCAATCAAAATACTCACTGATTACAGCACTTAATAAAATGACATCTTAAGCCAGCATTTTACCTGTTCTGTTACTAAGCTGTCAATAAAATACATGAATGCCTCTCACAGCTGAACACTTGGATAAATTTCATGACTGTTTTAGCAAGCTACACTTGCTTTTGGTTTTTAATGTGATAATAGAATGACTCATCGATACAGAGATCACAAAAGGAAAAGTCATCTGCCTGAAAAGCTGGGGTTTACATAATCTCAACAGCATTTTCATGACAGATCTTTAACAGGTTTGTTATGTGCCGAGTATTTATCTGATAGCACTCAGCAGACTCACCAATACCTATCAGACTTATTGTCATCTTTACCATTCAGCTCTCTCAACTGTTTACTAACTAGTAAAGATCTAAACACTACTCCCATTATCTTCCACAAAACCACTTTCACCATCCATTGTAACCAAGTAAGAAGCCTACATTTCTGGAAAATACTGCTAGCTGTGGCACTGATTTCCTTCTAGGTCAACAAGGGATAACATTTTGAACTGTCAAAATTTTAGTTATCAATATGATTGCTCAGCACTGTATTTAATTTTCAGATATTTTAAGGTTTATAGTGAAGCCACATACTTATATAGCATGTTTTATTCTATTCTAAGGGATAAAAAAATAAATTATCAAAGAGTTTTTGTTTTGTTTTGTTTTTTTTTTAATGGAAATTCATTAACTGTGTATTTTATTAATTGAATCATAGAATACCAGGTTGGATGGAACCTCAAGGATCATCTGGACCAACCTTTTTCAGGAGGAGTAATCTAGACAAGATGGCCCAGCAGACTGTCCAGTTGCATCTTAAAAGCGTCCAATGTTGGGACACACTTCCGCCTCTTCCCTGGGGAGATTATTCCGGTGGCTGATTGTTCTTATTGTGAAAAATTCCCCTCTCATGTCCAATCGCAGTCTCCCCATGAATAACTTGTATCCATTATTCCTTGTCTTTTCCATATGACTTCTTGTAAAAAGTAAGTCTCCATCTTTGTAGCCACCCTTTAAATATTGGAACATGATGATAAAGTCTGCCCTAAAACTTCTTCTCTCAGCCTTTCCTCATATGGCAGCTTCTTTGATCACCTTTCTAGCCCTTCTCTAGACCCTCTCCAGCCTGTCTGCATCCTTTTTGTATAGTGGAGACCAAAACTGAACAGTATTCCAGGTGTGGCCTAGCAAGTCCTGAGTAGAGTGGAATAATGACTTCTTTATCTTTGCTGGTGATGCCCTTGTTAATGCAACCCAGCATCCTGTCGGCTTTCTTTGCTGCTGCAGCACACTGTTCACTCATATTGAGCTTATTGTCCACCAAGACCCCCAGGTCCCTTTCCACAGAGCTGCTTGCCAGTCAGGTAGATCCCAGTCTGTGCTGTATTCTTGGATTATGTTTTCCCAGATGCATAACCTTACACTTGTCGTTAGTGAACTTCATAAGGTTCTTGTTAGTCTACTTTTCCAGCCTATCTAGGTCGTCCTGCAGGCTGGCTCCTGCTTTCAAAACGTCCACTTCCTCACTCAGTCTGGTGTTATCATTTCATTTCATTAGGGTACACTTGATCCCATCATTTAGATCACTTATGAAGATATGAAAGAGCATGGGCCCCATTATTGAACCCTGGGGGACCCCACTTGTTTCAGGTTGCCAGTTTGAAAAGGAGCTATTTACCACCATCCTCTGGGTGCAGCCTGTCAGACAGTTCTCCATGTACCATGCTGACCACTTGCCTAGACTGTAAGGCATCAGTTTCTCTAGCAGGAGGCTCTGAGGAACCATATTGAAAGCCTTGGAGGAATACAGGTGGACAACATCCACTACTCACCCTGCATCAATTAAGCAAATTACCTTGTCATAAAAAAATGATCAGGTTTGTCAAGCACAATTTGCCCTTGGTAAATCTGGCTAGCTTTTGCAACTGCGTGCTTCATTTAACTATATTTAATTGCAATTTATATGTTAGTTTGACATAGCACTCTGTCCAGTGTACTCTTTTTCATAAATGGTATCTACAACTGCACGAGGCACAGCATCATAGTCTCAGGGGCCTGCTTCATGAGGGAAGTACAATGTAAATGAGGGAGAACTAGGAGCAAGATACATACTTTCCCATTATCCTGGAGAAGACTTTTGAGAGGTGGAGATCGTATCTACTTCATGTCTAGTTCATGAGTAATTAACTGATCCTGGAAGAAGGGCAAAAGTTTTGTAGGAGTGCTCTGGGGTATCGATCAAATAACACTAAACCAGGAAATAAGTAACTGAACTGATCAAGTAATTTTCAATCTTCTTCTATTCACAGTCTGGGTAAGTAATCAATAAGAATGCATTTATTACCACATTAAACCACCTCCTATGTCTTTCCAAGACTATCTTCAGTTGATTGTAAAACACATGAGTCAAACAACATTTCCCTAACTTTGCTATTGACAAACTGCAGGTCTACCTTCTTTCTGTCTTCTATACATTTCAAAGTAAGGATTTTAAGGAAAAACTGCTCAAAAAGGAAAGCTGTGAGGTAATGTTACGAGCCCTTCACAGATAAAACACACCCACTGCCTGTTTCTCTGGTGGGTAGCCAAATGCCCATGATCTCCAGATATGACTGGACTAACTGGCAAGCAGTTCCCTACACACTGAAGTGTTAAATGTAAGAACTATACCGTAGTTTACTGTGATAATTCAGCATAATCTAAACAACTCAAAACCCCATTTGAACTCAGGATAAGGCAACACGCAAATAAATTACCCTCTAAGACTACATCATGCCATGTGAACCACACAGAAAAGTCACCCAGAAACCTACCCAAGTTGCTGATCTTTTCATGAGAAGGAAACATGCATATGTCCACCCAGACTGAGACTGGATCAGGGGTGTCCAGCCCTTAGAGATGCACTTACTAAAGTAACTGCCAAAATGATCAGAGCAGTTTTAGCGAATACCACTTTGTAGAGATAACAAATTATGAAATTTGAAAGAGAAATGAAATTACACTTTAAAAAAGTGTCAAAAATGGCATGGCATGGCACCCACCACTATGTCACACCAAAGATGCAAAATGTCACATCTGCATCTGCATGATAGGTTGAATTGATAGGCCAAGTTCAATGGTATGAGGTTTAACAAGGCCAAGTGCTGAGTCCTGCACTTCAATCATAACAACCCCAGACAATGCTACAGGCCTGGGGAAGAGTGGCTGGAAAGCTGCCCAGTGGAAAAGGACCTGGGGGTGCTGGTAGACACCCAGCCGAATATGAGCCAGCAGCGTGCCCAGGTGGGCAAGAAGGCTAATGGTATCCTGGCCTGTATCAGAAACAGTGTGACCAGCAGGGAAGTGATTGTGACCCTGTACTCTGTACTGATGAGGCCACACCTTCAGTATTTTGTTCAGTTCTGGGCCCTTGACCACAAGAAAGACATTGAGGTGCTGGAGTGAGTTCAGAGAACGACACCCAAGCTGGTAAAGGGTCTGCAGAACTAGTCCTATGAGGAGAGGCTGAGGGAATTGGGATTGTTTAGTTTGGAGAAGAGCAGGCTGAGGACATTGTGAGGTGCATGTGGCCTCTTCTCTCAGGTAAATCAGGACTAGAGTAAATGGCCTGAAATTGCACATGGGGAGGTTTAGATTAGTTATTAGGAAGAATTTCTTCACTGAAAGGGTAGTCAGGTGCTGGAACAGGCTGCCCAGGGAGGTGGCAGAGTCACCATTCCCAGAGGGATTACAATAAAGTATAGATGAGGCACTTCAGGACATGCTCTACTGGTGAGGTGTTTTGTTTTTTTTTCTTTATGGTGTTTTGTTTTTGTTGTTGATGGTTGGATGTGGTGATTTTAGAGGTCTTTTCCAACCATAAGAATTCTGTGATACCACCCTAAATTCTAAAACCTTCAGAGGTTTTCTAGTCACATAAAAATCTTGAGGCAGTTTTAATATTTGTAAAGAAACCCCAGAAGTTAAAAATCCAAGAGAGTTCAATCACTTTGAAGAGTTGTAATGGAGGTAGAATACTAAAGCAATAATTATGAATATTTTCACACAATCTGTTTTGAACCACACTGTGTTATGCTGTTTTAAGGCTCACTATTGCTGAAACTCAGATGAGGCCTCAGAAGTAAAACCATACAGCACACAACTAAGTGATAGTCATACAGCTTAAAAAAATCTGATGTTTCTCTCTGAGACATTAGATTCATTTGGCAGTGCTGTAAAGCTAAAGAGTAGTCAAAGTACTGTACAGAAGAAATAAATAATGACTTGCTTTATGTAAAGACTTGGTTTAAGGTATACTCAGAGAAAGCTGGCCTTCAAGTATATGTTGATACTCAAATTCCCATTTCAAAAGTGGGCATAGACACATAGAAAAACCCAACAGCTATTCTCCCTTCCTCAAAAGAAAACAAAACCCCTAGATAACTGCCTGCTCTAAGAATGTTGTCCTACCATTGGTAGATGAAACGACATGGAAAAGAAATAATAACTTTATGCAGAGCAGGGATTTACCAGGTTTTAACTCCAGAAGCCTTTTTTTTTTCCTAAAAGAAGCACAGAACTGTACACTGGAGGTTAAGCCAAAGAAGAAGATAAAAACCCAAAAGATGTCTTTCTGCATCTGGACCTTGAAGAATGATTTTTTTTCTGTCATATTTAACATGCTTTTTCTATGTCATAGGACAAATAGTTGTGAAAACATTTATGATTTTCAAGCACTTCTCATATTTTTAAGCTAATTCAAGAACAGAGATCTCTAAAGCAGATGAAAAAACTAGCATCTAAATACATATAACAATCCCTATGTTTCAAACACAGCAGTTAAAAGAGGAGAAACTTTGAAAGAAGAAGGTAGTCAAGCTGATACTACCGTTGCACAGAAGAGCTGTTGACACTCAGGCACAAGAGAACTGTGTCCTGCTTCACAAAACAACTGAATTAAGGATAGTCCATTTTTGGAAGGATACCACAGCTTTACATATGCAATATTTACTAGAGAGTATTCTGAATTTAGAATTATATCAACTGTGTTTGATACATCACATGCTTGTATGAGTTTTCTCTTTTCACTAATAAAACAAGAGGAGTAATATATACCAATAACATCCCTGTGGCCATGTCAATATTTTCCCTTCACACTGCACCTACGTGGCTGTGACCATGAATTCAAATCAGGTTTAAGACACTTGCATTTAGCTCTTAAATGCTTCTTAGCCCTGGCCATAAACAAATCAAAAATTAAAACATTTACTATTCTCAGTAACAAAATGAGAAGTCTGCCCATTAAATTGTTGGTTTATTTCTTACTGTAAAAACAAAAAACAAAAACAAAACAAAACAACAACAACAACAACAAAACACAAAGCAAAACAAAACAAAAGAAAAACCAAACCAACCAACCAACCAACCAACCAACCAAAAAACACACAAACAAACAAACCAACCCACAAACAAAACCAAACAAAAATTGCTACAATTAATACTTTAGTTCTACAGGAAAACAAAACAAAACAAAACAGTTTTGGTTTTTTGTTTAAATATTGTCATTAATTATAGCACACAATATATCATCATGGGTTTATTTCAATCTGCACAATATAGATTTTATCAGTCAGTCCCAGTATGGTAACCAGTGAACTTGGTAGATTTCAAGCTTCTGACAATTTAGCAGATATTCTTCCTAATGGAACTAAACTGGAAGTTCAGTTCAATTGTTTGGCCATACAGCTCTTTCATCACCCAGTGAATCTGGGATCCATGCATCACACTAAAACCCACAGTGGGGTAGCTGCTGGCATTTCAGCTCAACGGGGAAACACATGTATTTTAACTGCCATGGCTACTGAACTTGGAGCAGACGTCATTTGTGTGCAATGACATTCTGTTAGCAAACTACACTACTAAGCAATCCCAACTTTACTGGATTCTTAAATCTTAATTTGTTTCAGGTTGACATGACATAGGATGTTTTGGCTCCTGCTGTTAGTGATACTGTTGCAATGAAGAAAAAAAACCCCATCTGCATCTTCCCACACAGGCAATGACTGTAGGAATCTGTGTGCTAATGGATTTTTTTTTTCTGCTCTGGAGTGTGAAGACATTAAAATTTATCTCTACCACAAACATCATGAATGAGTATTTACACTTTCTAGTAGGGTTTTTTTTTGGTGGGATTTCCACTGTACAAACATACATTTTAGCTAGACAATTACGTTTTTCTTAAATTTGGATTTTTTTTTTTTCTATAAATGTTGAACATTACTGTGGAACATGTACCTGGGCCATTACACTTATAAAAGAAATGTTTTCAGTTAGACTGGCACTGTTAGGACAGTATGGAAATTGGCCATTGGTTGTGGAGAACTAGAGACATGATCTGAAAGGCTCTTTGAGGCACACTTGTTAGCATTATTTAAGACACACAAAGCAAAAGCTCAGATGACTGATGTAAGGATTAACACTTCCATAGAAGAAAGGACAGCGTGTGGTAGATCTGGCTAATTAAATTTAATAAAAAGGTCTAACTTCATGAGTGGAAAGATTCTCTAGTAAGAAAATATGGCTTACTGGTGGGTTAGATTTTAAGATGACTTTGTGAAGTATTGCAGATGGACTAAAAACTTTTAATTCACCAGTAATAAAGGCTCAGACTTTTGACAACAGCAGTAACAGAAGAATGCACACTCCAATTCTGTTGCATGTCATCAAAACAGCTTTTGTCTTCTGTACCTAAAAATATGCAATGTATAAATTAAGTAAACCACTTATTTTACTCACAAACGGCAATATAATCCCATGTTTGTTTGTCATAATGACAAAGTGGTTGTCATCAAGGCTTTTGGTCTGAAGAGATATTTTATTTCAGCAAAACCAAGATCTCTGACTATTCTTTGGCAGTTTTCATTAGGAAGGCCTTATGAAGAGGAAAAAAATATGCAACAGGCAGGTGTTATTGGACAATCTCTAAACCCTGCTTGTTTTTAAAACATAAGA
The DNA here is from genome assembly GCA_027560015.1 of Chloroceryle amazona. Taxonomy (NCBI): domain Eukaryota; kingdom Metazoa; phylum Chordata; class Aves; order Coraciiformes; family Cerylidae; genus Chloroceryle; species Chloroceryle amazona. The sequence continues at coordinate 132,395 of JANHFX010027835.1, forward strand.
AGCATTTTAGTAAAGGCTAGGACTTGCTATTATGTCAGAATTTCAAGTTAGCTTTCATAAAAATAAATTTATTATGAATTTTAAAATTTTATAAATAAAAATTCTTATTTCTTATTATATTCTACCTCCTCCACAAATGACAAACTACTTTGACATATGAATCAGCCTCACATCTATTCACTAGACAGATTCACTTTGTGATTAATTATGTTTAAGTGTTGCATTCACAGTTTTCCTACCTCTAAAAACTGCCTAATTATTACCGTTATAGGAAATCTTTTAAGAAAAATCAAAATCATAGAAGACATCTTTGGTTTGGAATTTCACTGATAATTTGATAAATACTTTTTATCCACTGGACAATGGGCTAGACTTAGAGATGCTGGTTTCATTTGTGGCTTAGAAAAAAGAGATCAAATTTAATTTGGTGTCTCAAAACTAAAGTTTCATTAAAACATTTAAATGTAACATTTGAAACAAAATTCAAGGTTAATGGTTAGACTGTGAAAAACTTCTTCATTCTAAATACCATGATTCAGAGCTTCTTACTAGTTCTGTCTTGTGCTTCTTCACATAAAACTCCTAGGTGTTATAGGGGAGCAGAAAAAAAATGTATGTCGCATTGAGGTACTGTCAGCATTCCATGTTCTTTTTTCTCCTTAAAGAATTATGCAGACACCGATCACATTTGCTGTGCAAGTCTTGGCAAACCTTGATGTCTTAGGAAGAAGATTCTTGCCCGACAGCAGGTATAATTTGGATTAACAATGTGATGAAAAAAGACCTAGCTAAAAAAACCAAGCACGAGACTAAACATTATGGTAGTTTCTGGTATTTTTCCTGTTTTGGTCTTTTCATTGAAAAAATGTAATAAACTTGATTGTGAGAAGTCAAATTATAAAAGTCATTCCAATTATATATTCTAATATTCAATTTGAGTCAATGAGAAACTTGAGGAATTTCTTTTTAAGAAGAACAAAGGTTTATGTGGTCTGCCTCACCATTATTTTCAGATTTTGCAATTTACTTCTTCAATGAAGAGTAAAAATTTGATTTAGATAAACACAATTATTTACAATTTTTCAGCAAATGTTTCTCAGATGAACTGGAAAACAATTACACTCTGGATACCCAAAGGAATAGCAAAATTCTTGCAAACAGCAATTCATACAGAGAATTTTAATTAGGTTTTGCTTTCCTGTGTTAGACTTAATGCACAGAAGGCTCCTGTCCATCTTCTGACTAATTCTGGAGAATATTGTTTTGCATGTTATCCTGTTTAGCTTTCAAGTGATACATTTTCTTTGCACTTGACCACATAGTCTTGCAATCTACATTAGCTCAAATATTATGGCTCTAAAATATCTTATTTGCCATCCACTATCATTCTTCGTCATTCACATTCTTTTTCAAACCCATTATCAATATGTATGCAAATATGAGTATTTTACTTATCAATTCTTCTAGCTAGCCTTTTTTTTCCTTCATATTTCTCCTTTTCCTGATGTACTACAATGAAGACTTTCAAATCATTCATGGATTTCATTGCTATGCTTCCTCACTCCCTCTTTCACTTTGTTAATTTGGACATCTCATTTAGAATGATCAGCTGTAGATATACTTTTCAAAGGAAGGTATTTTTCCACAACCTAAACCACAAGCTTTAATAATCCTGCCTAATCTAAAGCCTTTCAACAAGCTCGTGGAATAGATGACAACACTCAAAGTGAGAATACGTGAATTAATTTGTGTCACATTTTATGAGACGCGGTATGAAATGCAAAACTGAATCCTAACAGATTCCATATAAATATATGGCACCCACTCCCTAATACTAGTAAAATATTAAAATTGGCAGACAGGATTTGGAGGCTAAGAAACACTGTATTCAGTCTTCTGTAACAGATACAAACATCAAGACAGTCATAATGAAACAGTGGTTATAGAAGATTTATGGTTTCTAGAAATTTATAATTATCTAAAAATGGCCTTTAGAAAAGCATCCAGGCTATGAATGAATAAATATAGCAAGATAAAATGGGGTAAAGTAAATGAATCAATGTTCTAAGTCTTCTATATTGGAAAAACTCATGTAATTTACACATCCATATGTCGAAGTCTGTTCCATTGGAACACTGCTGAATCATTCAGTGTTCAGTATCCTTACTTATGCGAAACTCATTCTGAAAGAAAATATCTTAAAAAACACAAGTCATCTATTCTGAACAGAAGAAAACATAATAATGTACTATTACACTGCAACCAGAGATATGTAGCCACAGTAATGGAAAACAAACTAGGGCAGTAAAAGCTCAGGAAAAGTTTTTGTGAAATACTTGAAGGACCACAATAGCTAATTGCAGCTTAGGATGCTTCAAGTTCATTGCACAATTAACCCACAAAACCACTGGGTTTCTTAATGTAATGGGGTAAGAGTGAACATGCATTTTGATCATTTATGGTGAGCTTGATGGACTTCTGCTCCAGTGGCCCTAAGTGGTTGAAGCTATTCAGTCCACTGAGGCTGAGGTCATAGTTTCTAGAAGCAATAAACTGTGCACACAAAGAGCTAACAGAGGACAGATGCCTGTTGGTGTGGTCCAGTCAACAACCTGGTGCTCTTGATAACAACTTCTTTAGGAATCTTGGTCTCAAAGTTCAGGGAAGATCATGGGAAATGCCTAGAGAGCAGATTCAGAGATGCCCCAGAGAAGGTGGACCCACCCAAGTCTTACCAACTCCAAGAATGCCCTCAAAAATGGGGTAAATCAATATGCGTGTTATGGATAAAGGCAGCAAGACAACATCAAGCTATGACCTGACTCTCCCCTAAGTGTGACTGATTCCTGATTAGAGGACATAGCTGTTTTTGGTCTAGCTGCCTTAAACTAAGGAAGTTGTGATCTACTTGGATTTTTGGATTTTGTGTATTTTGTAATTGACGCTTAAAGCCAAGAAAGCCCCTAGTACAATTCCCCTCAGTAAATTGCTTGTTTAAATTGAAATCAAAATGGTCAGAAATTCTGTTTTAACCATGGCATACTGTTTGATGCTCTTCATACTTAAAAAAAACCCCAACATTATCTACGGTTTTGCCATTAATTTAAAATGTTATGTGAATGTATTACATTGTGCAACGTAAAATATTTACATGTTTCTCTTTTGCCCATCTTGCATCAACAAAAAAATCAGTCATATATCAATTTTTTGAGTAATATTAAGGACAGAACCTTACTCAGGAAAGAACTGGGGGTGTCAGAAAGGAGGGAGGGAAGGAAGGTATAAGTGAAAATCTTACACTAGAAGCAAGGCAAGGCAAGTCCTAGCATAAAGTTAGCAGAGCTGTTGGAAACATAAATGGAAGTGAGCTGAGAAGATCAACAGAGGTTTGGAACCAGGGGGAGTTTGGCAACATTTGGAAATTTGTCAGATAAATTACTGTGATACAGAAACCAACTTAAAGAACTGCTCTTACACATCCAGATTGAAAAATAAAGGTAGAGCTCCAGCATCTGTTGCACATTCATGTACAACCACTGCCCCCTAAGAAAGCAGTCTGGATGCACTGTGATGCAGACAGTGTTTCTGGGAGCATTTTGAGGGAGCTGGACTGAAGAAACTCAGAGAAACACAGTCCAATGGTCATATATAGCACTTTCAGACACACTGGTGAGCAGTTTATTCTTCAAACACAGAAACTAAGACCCATGAGAAATAGGATGATCAGACTAGTAGAGAAGACTCCCAGGAACATCACAAAACAACATCAAGTCCCGATTAACACTTATAGAATCATAGAATCATAGAATAGATTGGGTTGGAAAAGACCTCCAAGATCATCGAGTCCAACCCCTGATCCAA